>JAKUCV010005341.1:76123-90007 GCA_028386065.3 Turnera subulata
TATTTGTGGTGAGGGTATACCGAATACTCAGTGGCTCGGATATGCCGAATATCCGGTTGGTATGTTGATGCTTGTGGTGAGGGTATACCGAATACCCAGTGGCTCGGATATGCCGAATATCCGGTTGGCATGTCGATGCCTGTTTGGAAAGTGGCACTGCGGACCAGCCAACACTTGATACGTGACAGGGCCCAAATTAAAACTGGATAATAAAATTAACTAGACTTAGAAGGTCACACATAGAAGTATTCGTATGTGTTTGGGTTATGATTGTCCCCTTATATATGTTCTTGGTTATGTTATATTTACGGTGCTTGTTGGCTGATGTGAAGATGAACTGTCTTGATATGTGACTATTTGCTCTGTTGGATATGCTTTGTTGTTTGATTGAACCGTTGATTTGTGTTTGGATTTACATGACTTGCTGTTAGTGAATTAGAATTGTTGATATGAAAATAAGTTGAGGAAATGGGCTATTGATTGATGAAAGAGGAATACTTGAGATGACGATATAATTGTCACTTGGAAGGTAGTGGTACGACTAGATGGTTAGAGACTAGTTCTGTGGTGTCATGGCCGGTTGGTTGATTGATTGGGATGTTGATCCCGGATTTATGATATTGGGAAGTTGATCCCGGATTTGTGATATTGGGATGTTGATCCCGGATTTGTGATATGGGGATGTTGATCCCGGATTGTGGTTGGGTCTGGCATCCAGAATTAGTTAATAACCAGGTACGACCCTAGCTTGTCCAGTGATGGGGCTCGGAAGATAAAATTGGTAATAAAAATTAATAAGCATTCTTTGGTCTTGGCTTTGATATGATTTAGTAAGATTCCTCTGTCGTGCTGTCTGTTGTTGGATTCCTCTGTTTTGTTGTTTGAGTTAGATTCTTCTGTTTTGATGGTTGTGTTACTTCGAAAGTATTACGGTTGAATATATCTCTGTTTATCTTTCGTCGGTGAGCGCTTCGGACTCACCCCTCGCCTGCGGGGTTTCATCCCGTAGGATGAGTTGTTTGTAGTGCAGGAGCGCACAGGGCGAGCTGAAGCGTACCCTCGGACAGGACTCGGATCCATTAGCTGCATTGGGCCTTGCATATGTTGTCATGTGAGTCATAAGTCTTCCGCTGTGCATATTGTTGAGTTTTCTGCTGCGCATATGTTGTAATTGGGCCATTGGGCCGGATGGTTGTTGTTGTTGATGTCCCCGGGGTTCGGGTGACGAGTCCATGTTGGGCCGAAGGGCCGGTTTTTAGTTTGATATTGGGCTGTTGGCTAGATTATTGTTTTATACACTGTATGATCGGGCTTGTTTGGGTTGGGTCGTCACAGTTCCGGCACGTGTTTACTGTGTACGGTAAATACGGGTCGAGGCGCTTCATATTGTTGATGTATTATGTACTTTTAATGTATTAATTCTGTTGGTTGTGATATTTACCGTTGTGGTTACTGTAATAATATATGATCCCACGTGTTTACTGTGCATAACGGTAAATACGGATCGGGGCGTTTCACAGTAAACTTTACATTTTCAAATAAAAACAGGTTTATGGAGCTGAGATGCAAGTTAACCGCGTACAGATATATGGCTGTATTCATCATGAAACAGTTTAAATTGACTCCATCCAAGTAGCCGGCAAAAATAAAAAAAGAATGACTCCAAATAGATTACTTGCTTTTACTCTGGGAGATGTCAATGGGAATCCTTATACCAAAGGAAATAAAGAAAGAAAAGAACGAACTTTATGTTATAAAATTGGGGGAGATTTTCACTATTTGATGGAATAATACAAACTTGATCAAGGTAATAATACAACTTTGGTAAGATAAGCGTATTGAATGAGAAGAGAGTGAAGTTTATGGTGGGTCGTAAGTGTATGAAAGTGAAGGAATGAAGGGGTATTTATAATTGGAAATTGGAGGATAAAAACAAATAAGTATGATTAATTTAAAAGGATAAAATCAAAGGGATGTTAGGTAAAGGAAGATGATATTAGGATTAGGACAAATGGAATTATGGAGGGTAATTAGCCAAAAAGATAATTCTAAGTAGAAGTTTGGTGTATGGGTAAAGTATTTACCGGGAATAAATTCGGGTATGGTAAAAATGAGTTTTACTGGATGATAACAATGACATTCACCATAATTTATTTATAACACTCCCCCTTGAATGTCATTGCACCTTTGATAGAATACGCTTAGGAAGTACTGCCTCGTTAAAAACCTTACCAAGAAAAACCCAGTGGGACAAAAACTTGGTGAAGGAAAAAAGAGTGCAGTGCGTATTCTACTCCCCCTGATTTTGGCATCCCTTGATATCTCGAATCCTCCATAAACCAATCCTCTTCATCAATTCTTCAAAAGTTGTAGTAGGAACTGATTTTGTAAATAAATCTGCCAGATGTCACTTGAATGATTCTTGATGTATCCTCCCTTCAATTGGGCAATGCAGCTAGTATTATCTTCATAAATCGTCGTTGGAACATCTTCCTCGCTAACTAATCCATATGAATCTTGACTATGCTGCATCATCGATCTTAGCCAAGCACATTCTCGGCTAACTTCATGTATGAACACAATTTCTCCATTATTTGAAGAGGCAACAACGATACTTTGTTTTCTGGTCACAATGATACTTGATGTATCTGCCTGTGCTTTTATTGGATCAAATAAAAGACCTACATCTGCAAAACCAACTAGATGCACCTTGGCCTCACAAGGTTAAAATAATTCCATATACCAAGATAATAGAATATGTATTTATATATTATATTCCAATATAAATACGTTAGAGCAAAATTATATTTTGCAAATAAATTTATAGCAAAAGCTTCAGGCTTTATGTTACTAGCAAGATAAATTGCACTTAGATAGGGTACTTCAGGACCAATCTAATTCTTTATGAGATTTTTCATCATAGCACGGCATTTGGAAGCTTCTCCAGGAGTTCCAATAATATTTAAATTACAAAAACACATATGAATTATCAACATAAGCAAAAATAAATTCATGCACATACTTTATACTATGCACACGCAAATTGGTTTAAACCATTAATTTAACTTAATTTTGTATATTTCCGGGAATTAGTTGCTTCAAGCAACTTGAATCCTTCAGGGATTCTCTTATATACGTCATGATATATGGATCCATAGAAATATAGGCTGTAAGGGCATCTATTAGATGCGTTTCTAATTTTTCATATTATGCCAGACTTATCAAAAATAATTGCATCCACCACAAGGGAGTATATCTCCTCACAATTAATATCAAGTCGTTTGGGTAAAACCTTGTGCGATAAGCCGTGCTTTGAATTTCTCTATTATGATTTCCTTTTTGCACAAATACCCATTTTTCAATCGACTGGTTCTACACCATCTGGTGTACGGACTACAGGTCCGGAAAATATCTTGCTTCACTTGCGAGTCTAACACAGCCTTAATCATGTTTCTCAATTTGACCAATCATTCTACGCCTACATTGACCACTAGATGTAGGTTCATGATCCTCATTTTATTTAGCGCTATATTATAAATAAAACAAATATTCCGTCGACGGTTATTTCACGTCGGTTCCATCACATTCCTGACACTGTAATTGAGATCTCATCATTTTCATTTATTTCAGATACCTGTGTTACTTCTGGAACTTTATCAATTGTGTCAGAAGACCTCTTCTGGAGGACATTTAATATGAACCTCTACTGGAGGCCATCTTTTCTAACTGGGGCCATCTTATCTCTTTTGCTCCTTTCTCTCTATCGAGAATTTTGTTTTCTTTTGGAACCGAGTATATTCTACGCTTCTTGCGTACTTTAGATTCATTTGCATACTATACTTGTTCTTCTGGAACATTAATTTGAACAGGAGCATTTGCAGCTGGTATACAAGATTTGGTCACTTTATGTGTCTGGCACTTGCATATCAATTTTCCTGCAAATGAATCATCTTTTGAACTTCAGGTTCACACTAATTTGTTTGAGGATCAACAACTATATATTGATAATATATTTCAATAATATCTTGATCCAGCTGCTTACTTTCTCCCCCTGATGTTGGGTAAACTCTATCGTCAAATTAACAAATCTCCAATCGTTAGTCAATGGTTTCAATTACTTTGTAATTGATGGAGATTTTTATACCCAACATCTATTCCCAACCTTCTTTAAGGACCATCTTTACTATACTGTGGTGGAGCATTATATACTATATAACCAACGGTCCGAAGATGGGAGTTACTAGGTTCGTGACCATGAACCAATTAAATGGGGAGACCTTATGATAACTTGTTGGCTTGATGCACACAAGTGTTGCTGCATATAAAATACCATTTTCTCAAACAGTAATATTTCATTAACAATGGTCCTGCAATCAATTATCAATATTCCCCCAGATCTATTTGGGTTTATTTCCAATGATATACATTATCCATTGAAGAAATATACCAGCATTATCTAGACATATAGTCTAATAACATAAGTAGGGATATGTACCCGCAAGTGGCTTAATCATCAAAATAAATGCGCACAATGCCAACTTGCGTCACACAATAGACCATCTAGTCGATGCATCGTAAAAATTACCTAGATGGTCAACACGGCGGATTTATTAGTCCGTGTACATGTCCCTGAATTATTTCCAAACTTGCTGGTGATTCTAGGCCAATCTCATCTTAGGAAGGCCGTATAATTAATTTCGCAGCAAACAAACACGTGGAAATTCATTGATTGTAAAACTTCTGGTTTTTCAATGAATGACCAAATAAATTTCGTGCATCATTATTGACCTGGGATGGCCCATCCGGTCATGCCAAACAATAAGTCCATGTACCAACTTCAAGTTGGTGCCAGCTTCAGGCTGCTATTTATGTGCCAGCTTCAGGCTGGATATAATAACTTAGGAAAATTATTTACCAGCTTCTGGCTGGTGCATAGAAGCTATAAATCACATATCTATCTGCCAACTTCTAGTTGGTCTCAGCTGCGGGCTGTGCAAACTGTGTATTTAAACACTTAAAATTGCTAGCTTCAGGCTAGTGCATTCCAGCTTCTGGCTGGATATGGTAAGTTTCAATTACTCAATTGCTAGCTTCAGGCTGCAATACATGTGTCAATATTAGGCTTATTTCTGCCTCTCATGTCGGAAAAGATCAGAATTATTGAGCAATAATTAAAGTAGTGGCAAACTTTTCCAAAAACAAAACCTCGAAGATTGAAAAGCTTTGGAGTTTACTGACAAATAATGCAAAGTTTTTAATTACCGAAAAATCTTCTGGATCTTTTCGGAGACAGAAAAAGAGTCCACATTTGAAAAACTGACACCTAGCTGTCTAATCTCAGACTATAAGAAGGGGAGGCGGTTGAGACAGGAAGATGCAGAAAACTCAACAAGACAAGAAAAATGCCTTCCCCAGCTACTGTTTTCTTTGTTGAGGGTGCCTCTCTAGGAAGAAGGAATAGGTTAGCTTATAGCATGGTGAATGAGCAGCAAGAGGAATTACCGAATGATCTGGCGAGAATTCCTCGTTTAGTGTTTGTTGATGATCTTTATTCATCTAGGTTCTTTGTAACTCCTATGGAAGAAACATTCTTCCTAGAGGACCAAAGTAATCTAAGGGCTTCCTTTTATGGCTCGACTAACTCTATTATGTTTTTCATATCTAATAGACTGCAGGATTTTCAGCTAGAGCCTTCATGTCAAATTTTAAATCAAAACAGTTATTATCAGGTTTCCATGATGGCTCGGAGCATCCCAAGGGTGACTGGGTTACCACCTACATGGCCTAAGGTATGACTTCTACTATGGAATTGCAGGGGCGTAGTAAGAAGGTCCCAAGATTTTATGCGTACCTTAAGGGATCTGAAGAATCAGTACAAGCCCAACATGGTACTGATTACTGAGATTTTGTGGCAAGCAGGAGAAAATCATGGATCCCACTCCGTTTTCTTGCAACGAATCGGTTTGAAATACCTGGAGAAAACAACATGGGTGGTATGTGGTTCTCTTGGAACGACAGTGTTAGGGTCAACATCAACAACGAGGCTCAGAGTTTTAGAGTCAATGTTGTACCCAACAGATAAATATATGTATGAGGACAATTCCTCTTTGAATGTTCTCTAGTTATGGATCCATTATGCAATAATAATATGCATATTTTCCCTTTGCCATTAAAACCTCATCCAGGGCCATAAGCATAATTAATTATACTATCTTATTCGCTTCAGGGAATAGAGTAGAGTCAATTCAACGGGATCCATAATAATCTCTTTTACTACTGTAAATGGGGGTTTCTATACTCTTCAAGAGTATTAGCTCTTCCAGAGCGTAAATATATGATCTTCTAGATCATAGTAAAGCATGCGTTCTTCAAGAACATATTCAAACTTATCCTCTTCTGGAGCGTATTAAATTTTTTTTATTTCGAGATTATACTATCACATGTTATGTGAAATAGTTGACATCCACACATATAATTCTCCCCCTTGGATGTCAACTTGCGTTGTCTTCAGGACAAATGCCTGAGCCATTATTCTAGAAACGATGATAAAATGCTGTAAAGTAAATAAAATAAAATAAAATAGCACATAATAATAAAACTGAAACATAAATTAAAATTATTCAATATATACTGGCTTGCACCTTCAGGGTAAGCAAGATAATAACAGTATCCATCATCGGATGGTCATACAATATCCACTTTCTGATGGTCATACAACATCTTTCTTCAATTTTCCTCAAAGATCTGCGGGATCTTTTGGCAGTAAGACATCGAGTCTTTGCTATATATTCGCTTTTTATTGCGTCTGCCAGACAATTTGCATTTAAAATGCATTCAATGCCCATAACAAATTTCTTCCGGAAATTTCAAGGGCCTTCAATTAACATAATTCCAAAATTTAAATAAATAAAAGAATTAATTAAAAATAAATAAACATGGGCCTTTTATAAATTAGCCCAGTCAAAAATAAATAACCAAAAATTAAATACGATGGGCCTTATATGAGCCCAAGAATAACGTAAATGAAATTAAAGCGAAAATTAAATGCAATGGGCCTTGTACGAGCCCAATCAAAACGTAAATGAAAACGAGAAATTAAATATAATGGGCCTTTTCGTAAAAGCATAATAATAGATATAATATACACCTACTCGATAAATCTTTCGGCAATAATAATGGCATAATAATAAAGAATATATATATATATATGCTTACTCGATAAATCTTTCAGCAATAATAATAGCATAATAATAAAGAATATATAACATATATAGAAAAGGATGAAAGTAGTAATAAGAAAAGTTTTAGAAATAAATACCTTAATAGAGTAGAGACTCGTGCTGATAACGTGTTATAAAATTGGGGGAGATTTTCACTATTTGATGGAATAATACAAACTTGATCAAGGTAATAATACAACTTTGGTAAGATAAGCGTATTGAATGAGAAGAGAGTGAAGTTTATGATGGGTTGTAAGTGTATGAAAGTGAAGGAATGAAGGGGTATTTATAATTGGAAATTGGAGGATAAAAACAAATAAGTATGATTAATTTAAAAGGATAAAATCAAAGGGATGTTAGGTAAAGGAAGATGATATTAGGATTAGGACAAATGAAATTATGGAGGGTAATTAGCCAAAAAGATAATTCCAAGTAGAAGTTTGGTGTATGGGTAAAGTATTTACCGGGGATAAATTCGAATATGGTAAAAATGAGTTTTACTGGATGATAACAATGACATTCACCATAATTTATTTATAACACTTTAAACTTTGTCACTGAGTTCAATTTAACTTTTGAGGTTGTGATGTTTTGTTTGTTTTACCTTTGAAACCAAAGAGCCTTCGAGTAATTGGTAAGAATTATATATCAAACAAATTATAAAAAATTTCCCATATTCTCCGAATGACTCATTTGATCAGTTGGCACAACGAATCTGATTTGGTAGATAACCTAACAAATATAGAGTAGTAGTTTTCATCGTTATCTTGCAACCTCACAACTTGTTACAAAAAGATCTCATCATAGTAACATGTGGTCGGAGCTTGATACGCAGATGATTTATCTAATAAAAGAATGGCTCATAGACTTAATTGGCGGAAGAATCTTTTCACGGCCAATGAGAAGGAGACAATCCAAATTTATTCTATGATTTTTATTGCCCACTAATTAAAGGTTTTGCAACAAAGTTTCATTATGCATTCATGTAATCTAATCCTTCGATGGCCACCTTGAATTGATCAAGTTGGGGTGCAAATTCATTGATTAATTAATCGGATATGCTGAAAGGAGAAGCTTTCATAGTATATTTTTTTATGCTCAGCTTTCATAGTATATGTTTTGTTAGATATACTGCTTCTTTATTCTTGAATGTTATAACTTTTTTTTTTTCATGTTATATATTGTTTGTCATACTTAAAGCAGCTATATACGCCCGACAGAAAGAAAAAAGTGTGCTATATGCGATGAAGAGTAATTAGTAATTTTTTGTTCAACTATTAGCAAATATGCACTATAAAAGTTACAGAATATATGGACGAGAAATAGATATTGGTTCAATTAAGTCTCAGAAAAGATAAGAGATTGGTCTAATTAGAATCTATCTCTTCTTTTTTTTCTCAAAATTCAATTTTTTTTGTCGAGTCTTGACATATTAATATAGGACGTTCTACGGCTGATTCCTAAATTCGGGATTCTATGTTTTGCTTTTGCTTATTCGATTAGAGATATTGAAACATGCTCAATTTCCAAATCCGTATCAGTGCATTCATCTGAAAGCTTTCTTATATGTTTAAATTTCCTTAGTCTTAATTACATCCACTTCAAAACATTTTCTTCCAAGCATTCTTTAAAGTTTCCGTTAAATTTTGTACCTCGATTCAGGTTTCTATAACACCTAATAGTTGAACCATGCAATAAGCAAAATTGTAATGAAGCTAATCTTGTTGTTGTATCATTGGACTTGTAGGTGTAATGGAAGTACCTGTCGTTTGCTAATACTCAAAAGTCAAAACTACCGACCCCCCATTCATGCCCAATATTCTTTTAGAGCGAATGGAGTGAATTTTTTGTACGAGAAGTTTGAATTTATTTGAAAGCCGGGCACACTTATTTTCTCCACGTGTAAGCATAAGCTTTTTCTCTTAATAAAATACCCCAATTCATACCTTGGACTTAACTTTCGTTGTTCACCTAATTTGCGTATCCATGCACTATGATGGTGATTGTGGAAACTGGTAGTGAGTTAACCTGGTTTCAGTGCCAACTTGTCTTTGTTTCAGATGTTTCGGTCCTTAATCTAGGTTAGGTCCGATGTTAAGCCATTTTATTGTTGATATGGATTAGCTGCTGATAATCTGTATGGAGAATTCTTCTTTCATTAATTTCAATGCACTTGATGAGATGAGAAGCCCAATAAATGAGCTGGAGTAGAGCATTTTTTTTTTCATATATAAAAAAGCACAGTCTAATTAGAACTAACTAGTACGGTACCCGTGGATTCCATGTAACAGCCCAGGTAAAAATTTCATTTTTACCGGGATTGTTTAAGTTAATGTACAGTAATTTACCATTGATTTTTAATCTTGGGTAATTAAATTATGGTAAATTGAGTATTGGATTCCGAAATCGAGCCTTGTCCTACGCTCGGGATTTTTCTGCGGATTTTACGGACCAAGTTGAAATTTTTCCGGGTCCGGGAATCTTCGGGAAAAGCCGGGATTATTCTCGAATTATCGGACCAGAAATAAGATAAGTGGGTATACCGGATATTTTCTGGTCCAGCAACATAGTAACTGCATAATTGAAGTTCAATTATTTAGCCGCCATTTCCTGTGATACCTGTGAATTGCTAGTGCCTAAGCTGCCTATTAAACTGTATTCTTCTGCCACCCTATGCACGCCATCACCAACTTCACCATCTCTCCCTCTCCTTGCTTTTCTTTTCTTCCTCCCTGCAAATTCACAAACCAGAAAAAGAAAAAAAAAAAACTAAACACACACACACAAAACCCCGTTGTTTTAAACAACCCCTCCTCCATCTTCTTTTTCTTTTCTTTTTCATCTTCTCCACCACACCACCAACCACCCACTGCCGGCCACCACCTGCGCCCGGCCGAACGACCAGCACGCATCACCACCCCTACTGTCACCTTCCTCGCAGTGTCGCCGATCAAACGCCGTCCTCGTTTCCCCGATACCGCCCTCGACGCGCCGACCACAACGGAGGACCCGACGGGCTGTTCGTCGTCTCGCCACCCTCCTCCCCACGCCGGCGCCTCGCCCTCTCCGTCGTGCCGCCTCCTTTCCTTCCGAGTTGCTGGTCTGCGTCGCTGACGACTCGCGCCGCCTCGCCTGCCGCTGGACCCGCGCGGTTCTTGGACGAAGGTGAGCATACCCGATTTGAGGAGGTCCGACCCGGGAACGTGGGTATGGGTTGACCCGTGCCTGGATGAGGTTTGGGTCTGTGGGTTGTGACCTGGGCCTTGGGCTCATGGTCTGGGCTAACACGCCTGGGCCTATGCGCGGGCCTGGCCTGAACTGAAGGGCTCTTGCTGGCCTGGGCTTGGGTTCTGGGCCCAGTCCGAATTTAAAAAAAAAAGAAATAAATCTGGAGAAAAGAAAATTAAATGGAAGAAAATAAAAATGAGGTTGGGGAAAATATATTATAGTATGGAAAATAAATATTTTGAGGAAAATTAATTTTGGAAAATATATGGTATATGACATATGGAGAAGAAATAATAATTTGTAGAAATAGTATTTTGGAAAGTACATACTGAAGAAATAATTATGGAAAGGGTATTTTCAAGGTATTATACCGGTATAGTATCCGGGTATAGGTATAAGTGTAGAATGGTATTTTGGGCACTTGCAAATAAATGGTGAATGATGATAATAATGGAAATCAATCCGGGAGAGTAACCGAGCCGAGTTATATTTAATTTATGGTATACAGTATTAGCAAGGCATTTGCATACCATCTTATGTGTGCATATTATTTGATTGATATAGGAGTTGATAACGAACAGTTTGCTGAGGAACCGGACTTGGAACTTGCTGGACAATTCCATAATTGAATATCGGCTAAGGTGAGGATGGATAACCCTTGTTATGTTGCCTGTAATACTTTGTGTGCTTTGTTGTACGATTGAACCGCTGAATTGTTGATTGTTGCTGATTGACTGTTGTGGTTATTATTGTTGCTTTTGAACTGTGATATTGATTCTGTGGATATTATGCTGAGATTGATGTTGAACTATTGACTGTGGGAATTGTGAAAAAGAAATTGGAATTGAGATTGGAATTGATTTGAGATGTTGGTATAATTGTCATGTGGAAGTAGTGGTACGACCCGATGGTTTGAAAATTAATTTTGGGATGCTATGGTCGGTTTTTGGTTTGGTTGGCACCGAATATCCGCAGTGGCTCGGATATGCCGAATATCCGCAGTGGCTCAGATATGCCGAATATCTGGTTGGCATGACGTCGCCTGAGGTTGGGGTATACCGAATACCCAGTGGCTCGGATATGCCGAATATCCGCGGTGGCTCGGATATGCCGAATATCCGGTTGTTCTGATATGTGGATTGGTTCTTGACCTAGTATCCAGAATTAATTAATAACCAGGTACGACCCTAGCTTGTCCAGTGACGGGGGCCCGGAAGATAAAACTGGTAATAATAATTAAGCATTCTTTTGGCCTTGACTTAGTTGTTGAGATATGTTGTTACTTGTCTGTGATTGCTTTTAAGTATTACGATTGCCTGCATATCACTGTTTATCCTTCGTCGGTGAGCACTTCGGACTCACCCCTCGCCTGCGGGGTTTCATCCCGTAGGTTAAGTTGTTTCCGTAGTTCAGGTACGACGTTCGATGGCTGCTGCTTTCTTCTCCACCTGACTCCGGATCCATACCACCGTTGCATGTGCATAAGTCTTCCGCTGCTATTCTATTGCTTTTGATGCTGTACTACATTTCCGCTGTTGTGTGATATATGTTGCTGTACTGCTGATTTCCTGTGATATGTATACTACTGATACTATCTGCTGCTGCTGAGAGCACTGTGTTGGGTTTGAATAATGGTCCCCGAGTGTGGGTGACAGTTGTATTGATAGTTGCTATTATATAATATTTGCACGTTGTACTGTCTGTTCTATCATTATGAATAGTTTCGGCACGTGTTTACTGTGTCACGGTAAATACGGGTCGGGGCGCTTCATTCCACGGGCTTGATATTTCTCCTTCTACTTGTTCTATTTTTGTTGACCCAAAAAACTGAAGTTTATATTGGTGCTTTACAGGTCGGTATTGATTGGTTTCTTTGACCACCTTGAAATTTGAGATTTTGTAAATCAATCCCTCACGTATTTTGGCCCGAAAATGTTGTATAAAGATTTTTTTTATTACAACATGCATCATTGAACACTGAAAATACAATACAATGAAAAAAATAAAAAAAGAAAAAAGTTATAAAAAATATCAATATAAATAAATCAGAAAAATTTTAAAAAACAAACACAATGCAAAAAAAAAGGTAAATTGTATATAATTCTAAAAAAATAAGAAAACTAACAAAATTTTCTTAAAAAACATGAAAATAATAAATGAATTAGGGAAACTAAACAAACACAAATAATTCCAAAAAAAAAAATAATATAAAATAATTAATTTCAATTTTTTTTAATTGCTGAAAATTTAAGTGGCATGTAAATTTTTTTTTATTTTAATAATAACACTACTTAATATTTAATTTTTCATATCAAATAAAATGTCATATATTCTAAAAAAATTAGAAAACTATCACAAAGGAAGGAAAAAAATATATTATAAATCTAAAAAAAACACAATGCAAAAAAAATTAAAGCATAAAAATAATGAATAAACCAGGAAAATTAAAAAAATAAACACAATGCCAAAAAATTAAAACATGAAAGTAATAAATAATTCTGAAAATTTTGAAACACAAAACCAATGAAATAAAAAAAAGAGAGAAAATATTATATTAATCTGAAAAAAAACAAATAAAACGAAAAGTAATATTATCGTGAATTTATTTGATAATATTCAACAAAATTAAAAAATAAAAACAATGACAAAAAATAGAAATATAATATAATATTCAGGTTAAAAACTAACACAATGTATAAAAAACAGAAAAATAATATTTAATTCAAGAAAATTTACAAAAAATAAACTAATTCGATGTAAAAGAAAATAGCAAAAAAAATTAATTCAGGGCAATTAAAAAAAACCAACATAATACCAAAAAACTGGAAAACATTATATAGTACTGTAAAAAAACTAATACAATTGAAGGGAAAAAATATATTATAAATGAGGAAAAAAATAAATACAATACAAACAAAAAATTTAAAAATTTAAAAATGAAACGCCCCGACCCGTATTTACCTAAACACATGCCGGAACTGTGACAACCCAGCCCAACAAGGCCTAGCTTACAGTGTAAACAACCATAACTCGGCCCAACGGCCCAAAATAATAAAACAACATAAGTAACAAATTCGGCCCATTGGCCCAATAATAATAAAAACAGTGCACAGCGGAAGACTTTAATATCTCACTAACACTGTATGCGACACATGCAAACTATGGATCCAAGCCTGTCCAAGGGATAACACTGCAGCCTGTCTGGAATGCACCAAACCTGTACAATGAACAACTCATCCTACGGGATGAAAGCCCGCAGGTGAGGGGTGAGTCCGAAGTGCTCACGACAATGGAAAGACGATCAATATGGACACTAAAAATTACTCAAGTCCAAAAATAAGTAAAAACCGACCCAAAGACTCAAATAAAATCCATTATCCAATTTTTATCTTTCCGGGCCCCGTCACGGATAAGCTAGGGCCGTACCAGGTTATCA
>JAKUCV010005341.1:90855-120853 GCA_028386065.3 Turnera subulata
TAAATATATATAGTAATAGTATTTTCCAACACAAAATATAATTAACTTTAATTTTCCAAATACATATTTATACACATATACCATAATCATAATTTTCCAGACTAAATAATATACATATTAAATTTACAGAAATTATTTTCAAGGTATATATATATTTTCCAATCTAACTATAATATTAATTTACAAACAAAATATAATTACCTTAATTGAAGAATATATTTCTAAACCAAATCCAGAATATTGCATGAAATTTTCAAAAATAATATTTACCATTTTATTCAGAAATTAATTATGTAAACAGGTTTATATATATGTATATATATTATTAAGTAAAATAAATAAATAAAAAAAAGAAGAATCCGGATTGCAACCCAGCAAGGGCGTGACCCGGCCGCGGAAACGGGCAAGACCCGACCTTACCAGCGGGTTGCAGCGGCGCGGCGGCGATGGCGAGCGCGACGCAGCGCGAGCACGGTGCAGAGGTGCAAGCGGCGGCTGGCGACGCGCTGGAAGGCGGTATGGCAGCGCGGCGACGTCGGCCTGAGGCGGCGGCTGCGAGGGAGTGAGATCCGCCGGGTCTGTGGCGGGTCAGCGGAGCGTGTGGGCGTCTCTAGAAGCGGGAAGCGATGGGGAAGGCAGGGTTCCGGTCGCGACGAGGAGGGGATAACGTTGGTGGCGGCGGTGCGACGAGATAACGGCCGGAACGGTACCGCATGAACAGTAGCAGTGGGAGCTCCGGGTTGGCCAACTATTCACCTCTGTATTTTCCGATTTTCTGTTTTTTTTTTTCTATTTTCTTCTTTTTCTTATTTTCTTCTCTCTTTTTTTTTCTCTGATTTTCGTTTCTCTTTTTTTTATTATTATTTCTTTTCTTTTCTTTTTTCTTCCCCCTCTCTGTTTTCTTTTTTTTTTTTCTGATTTTCCTCTTTTTATTTTTTTCTTTCTTTTCTTTTTTTTTCTTTCCTTTTTCTTTTTCTCCCTTTTTTTCTTTTCTCTCTTTTTTTTCCTTTTTCTCTCTTTCTCTTTTTTTTTCCTTCCCTTCCTCTCTTCTCTGCTTCTCCACCGGTTTCCCTCTTTTTATAAACTGAAAGTTACTATTAAGCTTGTGATCAATAATAATGCAGTTCGTCTGCATTACGGGCGAATCCGATCCGGACCAGAAAATAACAGATACCTCCTTAGTTATTTTCCGGTGTGATTTTCCGAGAAATTCCGAAACCCGAAAAATACCAACTTAGTTCCGAAAAATTCACAGGAAAATCACAAGCGTGGGAAAACCCTCGGTTTCAAAAAACAACTCCTGATTTACCTTGAATTAATTACCCAAGATTAATTCAACAGTAAATCACGGTAAATAGACTTTTACAGTCCGGTAAAAATCCGAAATTTTTACCCGGGCTGTTACAGACTACCCACCTTAAAAAGAATTTCGTCCCCGAAATTTCGTCTTATCCGTGGGTCCTACCACGATAAGATTCTGGCACACTCTGCCAGGTATCCAACCTCAACATGATATGTCGCTTATACCCTTAAGCGACATCTCTTCCGCTTATAAATACCAAATCTCATGACTGGCATACTCACACACAGTCATGGACTCTCCATTAAGATCAAGGACAACCTCCGACTCCGAAAACAACAGCTACATCGGCGGCACAGCTTTCCCAACAAGCTCCGATGAAGAGCCTCCAAAGAAACGGTTCAAGACGAACATCGTCGGCCTGAAGGAGCACATAGTCGTTTCCCCAAAACGACGGAAGAAACGTGTCCCCAAGAAATCTGAAGATCGGAAAGGCAAGGCGGTAGCTGAGAGCAGCACTCCGCAACAGAAGCTGACGCAGCTGAACTTCTCGCTGAAGAAGATCAGCTCGGCGGTGGCGCAGATCGAACTGGCGTGCATGGAGCTCTTCCCGCACATGGAAAATGTCAAAAAGATTGTAAAAGATCTAGAGAAGCAAGTAGCTCCTTAGAGTACTCCTTCTCCTGTTGTAAACCTTTTATGAAATAAATAAAATAATTTCCTTTTAAATCAAAAATTCTTGTGTTATGAAATCTCTTGTTAAATGGAAAATAAAACATCTCAAAGTAAAATAAAAATTAACTATAAGAGTATAATATCAAATGTAAGAAAATTAAAACAAAACTCGTTTATCAAAATCAAACAAAAAGGAATTAAAATAAAACATATTTTCATGATTGGTGCTCGTATCACGAAACGTGTCACGTACAGCTAACGGTGACGTCGATTCCCTCATAAAAAGACGACCGTTAACTCGCACGGCGATGATCACGAGCACGTCCTGTGTCCCTCGAAAGACACGTTACCCACTTGTTCTCGAAATTCCGCATAAGCCAAAAACGTCTGACAAAGCTCGTATCTCTCCACGATGTCCGAACAGCTGTGAACTCGTCGCACATGCACTCTACTCGAGGTACGGTCCCATCCGTCTAGCCTCAACGGTCACGGATGCAGGTGATGTAAGATGCAAGAAAAATATAGTAAAACCATGATAAGAAAGGACAAGGTAGCCAGAGCGAAAGAAAATCATGAGTTAGGAAAAGCCTGAAAACTCTGGCATGGGTCCGAAAAATGCGTAAAGCAATAAATGAAAGCAACGGTAAATTTTTCCAAAAAAAAAATCTTGAAAATAAAAAACGGTAATCACGCTCCCCATAAAAGTATAATAGAAGGAGCGGTGATGTGTAAATCATCAAAAGCATCAAAAGCAAACAAAACACTCAGGCAAACAAAACCACAAAACGCTGAAAAACAAAAGACCAATACGTCCCAACACAATGCCTGCTCCATCCTCAGTCTTCTTCGTCGAAGGTGCCAACCTTGGCAGGAGGAATCGTCTGGCCTACAGCATGGTCAACGAGCGTGCTGAAGAGCTATCGAACGAGCTCGGCAGGATGCCACGCCTAGTCTTCGTCGACGAACTCTACTCGTCGCGGTTCTTCGTCACTCCCATGGAATAGGTGTTCTTCCTGGAGGACCACGGCACACTGAGGACATCCTACTACGGATCGGCAAACTCCGTGATGTTCTTCATCTCCGAAAGGCTACAAGAGTTCAACCTGGAGTCCACTTGCCAAACTGTGGAGCAAGGTGCCTACTACCAACTCTCAATGACGGCACAGAGCATGCCCAGAATGACTCGGCTACCTCCAACCTGGCCAAAGGCACGGCTACTGGTGTGGAGCTGCATAGGAGTGGGAAGGCGTGCCCAGGAGTTCTCGCGTACTTTGAGGGACCTGAAGAACCAGTACAAACCAAATATGGTTCTTCTGACGGAGACACAGTGGCAACCACGGGACGATCACGGTCTCATCCCACTCCGGTTCCCTCAAGCTAACCGGTTCGAGATTCCTGGCCAACACGACAGAGGCGGCATGTGGTTCTCGTGGAGCGATAGGGTCACGGTCAACATCAACAGTGACGCAAACAGCTTCCGTGTCAACGTCGTTCCAAACCGTTAAATGTATTTTCTTATTTTTTATAAAATATCAAAAATCAATGTAATATTTCCCTTTTTTATAAAATATCAATGTAATATTTCCGTTTGTACTATCAAAATATTAATATTATCAATAATATTTGTATTTTCGCATATTTATGGCATCATTTACCTCATATGTGTATGTCTGCGACAGCTGGCGTCCCTTGACTGGATCCATAATGCACTAACTAAATGATATAAAATAATAAATAAATGGAGCGAACTATGCAAACAAGGACTCAAACACACAAAGNAATATAATTGTCACGTGGTAAGTAGAGGTACGACCGGATGGTTTGAGACTGTTTTGTGGTGCCATGATCTGGGTTACTTGTGATGGGCATGTTGATGCCGGTTTGATTGGGATGTTGATCCCTGAGTTTGATATTGGGATGTTGATCCCGGGTTCTTTTTGATCTGGCACCAGGAACAGGTTGATAACCTGGTACGACCTTAGCTTATCCGTGACGGGGCCCGGAAAGATAAAATTGGATAGTTGGATTTTATTCGAGTCTTTTTGGTCTTGGACCGGTTTTGGGTCGAGTCTTTTGGTTTGGCTGTTTTTGCCTGTTTTGACTTGAGTAATTTTAGTGTTCATATTGATTGTCTTTCCTTCGTCGGTGAGCACTTCGGACTCACCCCTCACCTGCGGGCTTTCATCCCGTAGGATGAGTTATTTCTTGTACAGGATTGGTGCATTCCAGACAGGCTGCGGCGTTATCCCTTGGACAGGGCTTGGATCCATAGTTTGCATCAGTGTCGCATACAGTGTCTTGTGAGTTATTAAGTCTTCCGCTGTGCATTACTTTGTTATTGTTGGGCCATTGGGCCGGATATGTTATTATTGATGATTCTTGTTTTGGGCTGTTGAGCCCGGGTTTTTTTTGAATACACTGTATGCCGGGCTTATTTTGGTTGGGTTGTCACAGTTCCGGCACGTGTTTACTGTGTACGGTAAATACGGGTCGGGGCGTTTCAGTATGAGACACACAAACTTTAAAAACAAAATTGAATTGTAAAGAAACTGTAGAACACATGAACTGTATCCAGATTTCATTGTACCTGGATTTCTCTATATGTTTTCACTTCTTTGTTTCTCAAAAGAAACTGTATAAGACACAGAAACTTAAAAAACAAAAAAGAATGGTAAAGAAACTGTAAAACACAGAAACTGTATCCGTATTTCAATGTACTAACATTCGGATTTCTCTGTGTGATTTCACTTTTTTGTTTCTCTAAAGAAACTGTATTAGATACAGAAACATAAAAATCAAAATAGACTTGCATAGAGAATAAAAAAAAGAGAATGAGAATAGTACGTACTGCAAGCTAAAAAAAGAAGTAAAAGAGAGAAGAATGAATGGAGAAGAAACAATATCAAAAATAAAATCTGTACATGTATTTATAAATATTTAGAGATAAGAGTGTAGTAATTAACAATTTAATCTTTTAAAAAAAGAATCGGTACAAAATCAATGGGTTTAAAGGTTTTTTTTTTCCTGATGGGATGGATGTTGGTTTTTTGGATTTAGTTAAAGTATAATTGGGAGTGTATCTTTTAAAAGTGATGATTTTGGTTGTTTTTTTGACGTTGTTGGGATTAACTATAAATCTGATAATTTATTTTTTGAAAAAAAAACTGGTACAAAATCAATAGGTTATTATGGGATAAATATGTTTGTCATTATGGCCAATCAAATTACACTTACAACACTCCACATAACAATAAAAGAAGACCCTAAAGCCTCCACATGGTAATAAAGTAAGACCCTAAAAATCTTATGTGTCAAAACCTGGTGAGGGATACAGCTTTAAATATATATAATAGATATTTTCTAATTATTAACACTCAACTAGCTGTTAGTGCTTTGGAAAGATTGAAAATATGAGTTCTAAATTAGAGAAAAAAAAATGATCGCCTTTAGTTTTACTGAGGAGAAAGATGACCAAATTATATGTAGGACCAAGAAAATCAAATCAATCTATGGGTAGCTTGCACAGTTGAAGGATCCTAAACAAGGTAACATGGATAGTGAGGAGTTTTTGGCTAGGGAACATGGATGAGGTGTTTGTATAAAGGGAAAGGTTAGGGGTTCATTAAAGGGCGGGTCCAGGAATATTATTTAGTGTAGGCAAAATATATATATATATATGTATATATACCTTCGCTTGCAATCAAATAATTATTCAATAACCAAGCAAAAGATAAAAATAGATCCTCCTCCACCAATTTGTAATAACCAATGTTTTAGTAGTTAGTTTTTATGAATCATTAAACTTAATTCAAGGGTTGAAATGAAATGTTACATTAATTTCTTTGAAGTTAATATTTAAATCCTCCTGTAAAATTTAAAATCCCTTGTTATCGTGCAATTAAACTAAGATACTATGGAAAAAAAATCCACTTAATTGTTTGATTTAGAAGATTTAATTTTAGATTGCTTGCTTTAAACGAGCTTTTATATTCTCCAAAACAAACGAGCTTTTATAACCTGGGATAACAATTCTATTTAATGTTAGTTTTAGTTTAGTAAGGAAACTATAGCGTTTCGGGGGATCAATGGATAATTACAAATACTAATACCTAAACAAACTAAAAACTTATCAAATTAGAATTCTTATGCAACGCAACTATATGTGTAAGCGGACAGAGAAAATTACGAACACTAATACCCAAACAAACTAAAAAAATTAGAATTCTTACACATGACAAAGTAAGGAAGTGATGAAATATTCACACAATACAAATCTATAATTCTAGTTAAAATATAACTCATATATCTTATTGTTCTAATAATAATTTTTCTCAAAAGTACAATTTTTTTCTCAAAAGTACAGTGTGGTGTGCTGAAACTATGTAGTAGTAGTAGTACTAGTAAGTAGTAACACAGAGATTGTTTTCTTTTCCAGAAAGAAAAATAATTTATTTTATTAAAATAATGATGTAAATACCATAACATTAAGAGACTAATAAAAACCAACTGGCGATTGATTTAGAATAATCTAAGTGTGAAAGTGGGTGCAGTGGAACATGGCCACCAACGAGAGGATGAGCCGGATCCTAGTGTTGGCACCTCGAGTTGTATGTAGGGACATAAAATCAAAACAGTGGCGGTGCGTATTCCACCAAAATGAACCCCTTCAAAATCAGCAACGGCCTTATACAATACCAGAAGAAGCCTGACTTGGCCCAGTACGGTGGCATTCCCAGGGAACGTGAAATCCACCCAAGTCACGCCCTCTGGGTCCACCTCAAAGGCTGGAATTTGTGTAGTTTGTACCTCAGACAATAGAGAGGAGTGCAGGTAAATGGTAGCATCCATTTTCTTGTACGACACCTTGAGCTCTTTATCGGGGTTGTAGGCTCGGATTTGGGCCTTCCATGCACCACCACCGGAGGAGGAGATGTTGTTGAGATTGGTCGTCGACACCGACACACCGGTGACGTAAAAGGACGGCTTGTAGTAAAGTGGGGTGTAGATAACCTCCATCATTATACGGACAAAAAAACCCACGAATCCTGCCAAACCCAAGAACATGAGTACATGAACCCCTATTTTTCCTAGAGGAGAGCACTTCTCTATAGGATCCACGTATGGCTTTCCAGCTGCCTCAGGATCCACGTATGGCTTTCCAGCTGCCTCCTCGTGTGTATGACCCACGCATGGATTTACCTTATGAGACGACGACATTAGTTATATATTATGCTTCTGATGATGCTACTACGCTTGGAAAAATCAAAATATGTCAAACTTAAAAGAGCTACTGTAGTACTATTAATTTTTGTTTCGTTTGCAATCCTATATATATATGAGCGCCCTCAGCCTCAGGTCAAGCATTTTGTTAGTGATGAAACATTAAAACGTTTTGATTAATTTTGAAACGGAACTGATCCTTTTTTAGATTTTTATTATAGATCGAATTTGCGTACAGGATTGGTCCACTCATCTTCCTCATCATAACCATTTCGCCCCCTTCTATTTCTCCTTTTTTTTTTTTTTTTGCAGTTAGATATGTAGAAGGATGGATATACCTTGTTTTTTTTTTTATGCTAAATGGATATACATTGCTTTTGTACAACATTTTATCTCTCAATTCCTAATATTTTTTATTCTATTTCCCTGCTGATTAATATATACTTCCTTCTCTTTAGAAAATGAAAATGATACCAAAATTCCTCTTTCGTACAGAAGGATGCACAAGTTTATTTTTTTATTTATTTATTAGAATGGAGTCGCGACAGAATGTTGCACGCATTGCACCTGTATTCACAGCAAAATTAATATTTCATAACAAACTTCATTCATTCATTGCTAATCAAACGATGGGGTACGGTACTGAAAAAGAAAACCGAAACTAAAATACTAAGCTACAATTAGAGTCCAAATTTAAATACTAAACTAAGAGACCAAACTACAATCAGAGTCCACATTAAAATATTAAACTACACTTGGTCATTTAAAAGCTACACTTTTGCAACCACAACAGGAAGTTCAATTCCATCATTACCACCAACACCTCCTTGAGCTGCACCTTGACATTGATTCACATTATAATTACCTTAGTTTTTTGAAAATAATATAACATGATAATTACTTTATTTATTTTTTTTACAATACTATGTATTTATTTACCCAGAATATATATATATATATACCATATACCCTTTTTTTTTCAGAAAACAATTTATAAAAATAAAACCAGGTTATTATCTTTTTCCTCTTTTTTTTTAGAACAAACTGGGCCAAGCTTTTCAGCCCAGGACAAGGCCCAAGGACAGGCCCAGGCGCTAGGCCTAGGCAGACCAGCAGCAGGCCCGCGCGCCCAGCAGCCCAGGCCATAGCCAACCCAGATGCCCACCAGGACTACCCAAGACCTGGGTCGGGTCAGCCTCATCACGCCCGGGTCACCCACGACCCGTGGCTGTTGCTGCTGCTGCTCACCTTCGCAGCGGCGGCGACGGCGCGGGCTGTGGCGAAGCAACACGGGGACGGCAAGGCGAGACGGCGTGCGGCGTGGAGGCGGCGGTGAGGAGAAGAGAGGAGCTCGGCGTCGGGCTGGTGTCGACCTCGGGTCGCACGCGAGGAGGGAGGAGCTGGGGAGGTCGGCGCGACGGGGAGGAAAGGAGAAAGAGGGGAAGAAGAAAGGAGGAAGGAGGAGGGGCTGGTCACGGTGTGTGGTGGTGAGGTGGCGGCAGTGGTACTCTCCGGTGGTTGGGCTCGGTGATGTGGTAGCCGGCAGTGGTGGCTCGGGTTGTTTGTTGTTTGTGTTATTTCTTTTTTTTTCCTTTCTTTTATTTTACTTGTTTTAGTTAACTGGTTATTTTGTGAGGATTAAGGGGTTCTGGTTTGTGTTGCAGAAGGAGGGATGGGTTTCATTTTTTTTTTTTTTGCAGAGAGTGAAGAGGTGGTACTGGGTTTCTTGTGTTTTTGCAGGAGAAGAGTTGGTGTGTTGCAGGTGATGATGGGTAGGGCAAAAAAAATAAAACAAGCAGGGTCACAGGTCACACAGGAGGTAGCTCACGGGCACACAGGAGAAGGCGGTTGCATTATGCAGACGTGTCCCGTCCGGACCAGAAAATAACTACATACCCCCTTAGTTATTTTCCGGTGTGATTTTTTTCTGAGGATTCCAGGACCTGAAAACTACCCACTTTGGTCCGTAAAATCCACGGAAAAATCTCGAGCGCGGGAAAAGCCTCGGTTTCGAAAAACGACGCCCGATTTACCTTGAATTAATTACCCAAGATTAATTCATTCGGTAAATCACTGTAAAAAGACTTTTACAGTCCCAGTAAAAATCCAAATTTTTACCCAGGCTTACATGAATATAAAATAAAAAATAATGGGTAATATAGATTGAAGATTTACCTACTTTTTTTTGGAAGGGGGGGGGGGATATTGAAATATTTAAAGAATATTTTTTTCCTAGATTTCAATAATATGACATTTTATTTGATATTAAAAATTAAATATTAAGTAGTGTAAATATTAAAATAAAAAATGTCACATGCCACTTAAATTTTCAGCAATAAAAATAATTTGAAATTAATTATTTTGGGTATTTATTGTGTTATTAAAATTATTTTTATATTTATATATTCATCATACGCTAATTTGATTATTGACATGTAAATTGTCTAAATGGAACTATAAACATTTAAAAAGTTAAATTTAAAATTATTATGCACTTAATAGCAAATTTTTTATGGTTAGTTACAAATCCAAAATAGTTAATAGTTCTTCATCATGGCCTCGCAATTCTAGATGCTCCTTGTAACAGCCCAGGTAAAAATTTTATTTTTACCGGGACTGTTTAAGTTAATTTACAGTAATTTACCATTTATTTTATTCTTAGGTAATTAAATTATGGTAAATCGAGCATTAGATTCCGAAACCGAGCCTTGTCTCACGTTCGGGATTTTTCTGCGGATTTTACGGGCCAAAGTTGGAATTTTTCGAGTCCAGGAATCTTCGGAAAAGTCGGGTTTATCCTCGAGCTATCGGACCAGAAATAAAGATAAGTGGGTATATTGGATATTTTCTGGTCCAGACGGGTCACCCTTCACATGCAGCATAGTAACTGCATAATTGAAGCTCAATTATTCAGCCGCCTTTTCCTGTTAAGCCTGTGAACTGCCAGTGTTTTTGAGTGCCTATTTAACGTGTGCTCTTCTGCCTCACCATACACACCATCTTCTTTCCCCTGCAACCCATAACTCAGCTCCTTCCTTCGTTTCTTTTTGCAAAAACCCAGCACCTGTAAAACACAAACCAACCTAAACTAAGAAAAGAAAAAGAAAGAAAAAAAAATAATAACACAACACACTCAACACCCCACTGCCACGTCACCATCTCATCTCCTTCTTTCTTCTTTTCTTTTTTCTCCTCCACCGTGACCAGTCACCACCGGGCCGTCCACCACTGCCGCCGCCCGAAGCCGTCACCACCCACTTTCCCTTCCTTCCTTCTCCTCTCGACCGGCTGCTTCTCCCCGCGCTCCTCGTCACAGCAGCACGCCGGCAAGCCACCACGACGCCCTCGCGTCCACCTCGCTTGCTGCTGCCGACACCGACACCGTCTCCTCCGTTCCGTGTTCGCAGCCGCCTCGTCTCCTCCGCGTCGTCGCCTTGCTTGCTGGGTCTCGCCGTGCCGCCACGATCCGTCGTCGAGCTCGCCGACTGCAAGGTGAGCAGCGGGTCGATGGTGACCCATTTGAGGCGGGTCGACCCGACTGTAGTTAGCCTGACCCGGGTTGAATATAGATCTGGAGTAACGGTTGCGGGCTGGGCGTGACTAGGGTGGGCTGAAGTGCAGCAGGGCCTGTCGTGTGGGCCTGTAACCAGGCTCCTGTTTGGGGTTTGGTTGGGCCCATGCAGTGGGTTGGGCTAGCACTATTTGGCCCAGTCCCAATAAAGAAAGGGGAAATTAAATCTGGAAATAAAAATTAAAAGGGAAATAATTTTGGAAAATAGGTGGAAAAAGGTTTATAGTTTTGGAAATAGTATTTTGGAAGAAAATATGGGAAAATAATATTCTGGAAAATAATATTTTGGGAAAATATATATAGTAAATAATACTTATTTTGAGGAAATAATTATGGAAAGGGTATTATCAAGGTAATAAAATACCGGAATAATATCCGGGTATAGGTATAAGTATAGATTGGTATTTTGGCACTTGAAATAAATGGTGAATGATGATGATAATGGAAATTAATCCAGGGGAATAACCGATACGAGTCAGTATTTATTTTCCGGTACACAGTATTAGCATGGCATTTGCATATCACCTTATGTGTGCATATTATTTGATTGATATAGGAGTTGATAACGAGCAGTTTGCTGGAGAACCGGACTTGGAGTCTATTGGACAATTCCATAATTAAGTAATCGGCTAAGGTGAGGGTGGATAACCTTTGTTATGTTGCCTGTAATACTTGTGTGCGTTGTTGTTTGATTGAACTGCTGAAATATTCACTGTTGGTTATCGATTGTTGTGATTATTGCTGTTGTGATTATTGGACTGTGATATTGATTCTGTGGATATTATGCTGAGTTTGATGTTGAATTATTGACTATGGATAATTGAGAAATGGAAATTGGAAATTGAAAGTTGGAATTGATATGAGATGATGATATAATTGTCATGTGGAAAGTAGTGGTACGACCCGATGGTTTGAAAATTAATTTTGGGATGCTTTGGTCGGTTACTTGGTTTGGTTACTTGGTTGGCTTGTTGATGCCTGTGGTTAGGGTATACCAAATACCCAGTGGTTCGGATATACCGAATATCCGGTTGGCATGTTGTTGCCTGTGGTTAGGGTATACCAAATACCCAGTGGTTCGGATATACCGAATATCCAGTTGGCATGACGATGCCTGTGGTTGGGGTATACCGAATACCCATTGGTTTGGATATACCAAATATCCGGTTTTGGAATGTGGATCCTGGTGTGGTATGGTTCTTTGACCAGGCATCCGGAATTAATTGATAACCTGGTACGACCCTAGCTTGTCCAGTGACGGGGGCCCGGAAGATAAAATTGGAATTAATAATAATTATTCTTTTGGTCTTGGCTCAGTTTGTTGAGATATGTTATTGCTTGTCTGTGTTTGCTTTTAAGTATTACGGTTGCTTGCATATCACTGTTTATCCTTCGTCGGTGAGCACTTAGGACTCACCCCTCGCCTGCGGGGTTTCATCCTGTAGGTTAAGTTGTTTCGTAGTTCAGGTACGACGTTCGATGGCTGCTGCTTTCTTCTCCACCTGACTCCGGATCCATACCTCCGTTGTATGTGCATAAAGTCTTCCGCTGCTGTTCTGTTGCATATGATGCTGTATTATAATTCCGCTGCTGTGTGATATATGATGCTGTGTTGCTGCTTTCCTGTGATGCTTATATTACTGTTGACACTATCTGCTGCTGCTGTTGAGCACCGTGTTTGAATTGAATAATGGTCCCCGAGTATGGGTGACAGTTGTATTTTATAGTTTGCTGATGTATAATACTTGCACGATGTACTGTCTGTTCTATCAATAAGAATAGTTTCGGCACGTGTTTACTGTGTATGGTAAATACGGGTCGGGACGCTTCACTCCTAATCCACTCCGGTGGCACTAAACTACACCTAAGCACAAAAACAGAAATAATTTTCTAAAATAAAAAGGTAGGAAAAAAACCAAAAAGATAGAGTTGCTTTGTTGCTCAGGTTTGATTCCCTTTTTTCGATTAATTTTTTCTTTCCATAGCATATCGCTTCACCTTTCTTGTCTCCTTCACCGAATCGAACCGAGACATAGCCGTTGGGATAAAGACGGTGCAAGATTCCTGCAAAAACGTAAGGGAACGACGGCAAAGGCGTGTTCAATGCCTATCCTCATGAATCATCTATTCCACACCAATTTTAGAGAGAAGGAAGCATAGGGACATGTTTGACTTTTTTTTTTCATGTAGTTAGTGATTCATTATTTTGGTTTCTGTAACTTTTTCTTGATATGGAGAAAATGACCTATTATTTGGTGCAGGAGTCAACGATCAATGGATTGCAAAATCTATAGGTATATTATATATAGTGAATACCTATGTACCTTATGAAACGCCCCGACCCGTATTTACCATACACAGTAAACACGTGCCGAAACTATTCTTATTAATAGATCAGGCAGTACATCGCAGTAAAATACTACACATAAAATCCAAATACAACAGCACACCATGTTACAGTTGTCACCAATACTCGGGGACCATTAGTCAATCCACTCGTATTAACAGCAACATAACTCAACAGACAACACCCAAGCAATAAAGGATAACAGCAACATAGCAACATATATGACACAGCAGCGGAAGACTTAAATGCAGATGCAGCGGAGGTATGGATCCGGAGTCAGGTGGAGAAGAAAGCAGCAGCCATCGTTCGTCGTACCTAAACTACGAAGCAACCAAACCTACGGGATGAAACCCCGCAGGCGAGGGGTGAGTCCGAAGTGCTCACCGACGAAGGATAAACAGAGATATATATAAAACCGTAATACTTTCAAAGCAAGCACAACAATCTCTACAGTAAGCACAAACAATCACAACACAAGAAAACTACCATAACAACTATGCCAAGACCAAAAGAATGCTTAATTATTTTTATTACCAATTTTATCTTCCGGGCCCCGCCACTGGACAAGCTAGGGTCGTACCTGGTTATTAACTAATTCTGGATGCCAGGCCAAAATCACAATCCGGGATCAACATCCCAATACCAACAATCCGGGATCAACATCCCAATATCACAAATCCGGGATCAACATCCCAATAACAACATCATCCGGGATCAACATCCCCACCAACCAAACCGGCCATGACACCACAGAACTAGTCTCTAACCATCTAGTCGTACCACTACTTTCCACGTGATAATTATATCCTCATCTCAAATTCAATACCAATTCCATTACTCTATTATCAATTACTCAACTTTTTATTATCTCAGATTAATCCTCGGGCTCAACCAGCCAACAATTTCATATCACTACTTACTCACAAATAATAGCTCAATGGTTACTCACAATACCACAATCCAACAACACATTCCAGCAACATCATGGCAATTCCACAGCAATTAAATAGCAAACAATAGTCATCAACAATTTCCATGGCAATCATATAACAGCCAATAATCGATTCAGCAGTTCAATCAAACAACAAAAACCAAACACAGTATTACAGGCACATATCCAAGGTTATGCATCCTCACCTTA
This sequence comes from Turnera subulata, assembly GCA_028386065.3. NCBI lineage: Eukaryota > Viridiplantae > Streptophyta > Magnoliopsida > Malpighiales > Passifloraceae > Turnera > Turnera subulata. The sequence goes on from JAKUCV010005341.1 coordinate 105,110, forward strand.
GCCGATTATCAATTTTGGAAATGCCCCACAGACTCCAAGTCCGGTTCCTCAGGTATCTGCTCGTTATCAACTCCTATATGAACAAATAATATGCACACATAAGTCATATGCAATGTCATGCTACTACTGTATACCGGAAAATAAATACTGACTCGTCTCGGTTACTCCCCCAGGTTAACTTTCCATTATCATCATCATTCGCCATTTATCTCAAGTGTCTAAAATAATACTATTCCTATACCTATACCCGGTTACTATTCTAGTACAATACCTACTTTGTTAATACCCTTTCCTAAAATTATTTCCCTCAAAATAATTATTATAACACACTATGTATATTTTCCAAAATTATTTCCCTCTTAACAATTATTTTATATCATATATATATTTTTTTCCAAAATAATTTTCCTTCCCATAATCATATTTTCCAGATTTAATTTTATTCATTTTCTCTTTTTTTTATATATTTATTTTCGGACTGGGCCTAAACAGTGCCAGCTCAGGCCATGCACACTGCCAAGCCCAGGCCCCAAACAGGAGCCCAGCAGCAGGCCCACGTGCAGGCCCAGAGCATAGCCCACTGTCCGGCCCAACTTCAAGCCCAGCATCTCAACACCATAACCCAACCCAGCTTTTAAGCCAACACACACACACCCAAGCCCACAACCCTAGCCCAGTTTACAACCCGCACCCATCTACCACACGCGGGTCGTCCCGACCCGAACACCATACGGCCGGGTCGTGCTCACCTTGCAGTCTGCGGCTTCGGCGGCTCGGGCGAGGCAGGCGAGAGCAGGACGACGCGACCGGCACGAGGTGGTGCAAGGCGGCGTGCGTTGGAGACGGTGAGAGGGTGGCGGCGGTCGTCGGGTTCACGAGGTGGAAAGCGAGGCAGGGGCGTCGGCGTCGATCTGCAGGGGCGGCAACTAGCGTGGCTTGCTGCGACGGCAAGCGAGGGCGGAAGGAGGAGGCGAGAGGGTGGCGGTCGTGGCTGCGGTGCAAGGGGGAGGTGATGTGGTGGTCGGCAGCGGCGGCGGCAAGGTGGTATCGGCTGTGTGGGTTCACGGAAAAAAAAAGAAAAAGGAAGAAGAAGATGGGTGTGTTGGGGTTGTTGCCAAACGGCAACGTTTAGGTGGTATGTGTCGTTTTTTTCTTCTTTCTTTTGCAGGTTTGAGATGAAGGAGGGTTGATGTTTAGTTGCTGGCAGTGTTTTGGCAGGTGAAGTTTTGCAGAGGATGAGCTGGGTAGAGAAAAGAAAATGGTAAGGGTGATATGGTGGTATGCAGGTGATGGTGCAGATGAAGATGAAAATAGACTCACGGGCATGCACTGGCCATTCACATGCCTCACAGTGAATGGCGGCTGCAGCCCCCTCACTGTACAGCATGTGAGGCGGGTTCTCTCCAGACCAGAAAATAACTAATGTACCCCATTGACTTAATTTCTGGCTCGATAATTCGGGGTTAATCCTGACTTTTCTGAAGATTCCTGGACCCGAAAAATCCCAACTTCGTCCGAAAAATCCGCAGAAAAATCCCGAGCGTGGGACAAGGCTCAGTTTCGGAATCCGATGCACGAATTACCATAAATTAATTACCCAAGATTAGTTTTTATGGTAAATTACGGTAAAATAAATTATTACGGTACCGGTAAAAACATAAAAATTACCCGGGCTGTTACACCTTAAGTTTTATAACATTTAATGTAATATAAGCCGTTTTATGAATAATAAATGATAAAGATCAATTTGCGGTTACGATAGGATATGTGTTAATGAATAAATACCTTAATTAATTATTATTAGCTGTTATAATGTGATTATTATTGCATTGGTTTTTCCACCGTGATTTGGATCATTATGTGACTTTCTTAATTTATAAAATATTGTTAATATAATTAATTGGCATTAATGTACCTTTTGAAACAAATAACCATAAATAAAATATTTTATTACTACAATGATGACAAAGAGTTAATGAAAACATTGTATTTATTATTTATTTGCTGCAAGTTTTTTTTGAGGAATTAATTGTGGTGACTTAATTTTGTACACTATATTATTATAATTAAATTTTTTATCGTGGTGACTATTAATGATTTTAATTCCTAGTTAATTAGTGGGGTAATCAAAAAGAAAAATACATAATAATAAAATTTATATCATGTGGGACCTAGTTTTTCTTATTTTTTTATGTGTATTTTGCCACATGTCTTTTGTATGTTTTGCCACATGTCAATTTTTTATAATCCTATGTGTTGAAATAGCATAGCACCTTGAGGGAGGGCTCTCCTATTATACAGAATATTAGATTAGATATAAAAGATTTATATTTTAGGTCCCACGCATATTGTAAAATTATTAACCTATTTATTTGAGGAGGTTAACCTATCAACTATAATGAATCCTAAATAATTTTTTACTGAAACAGGTGCACCTAACCGGTAATTATTAAGAATTAAGAGAGGTACGCTTAAATAAGTTTGGTAAATAACTAAATACAATGGATGAATTCAACAAATATTTTGGCAAAAGAATTCTCTCTAATTAAGTCATTTGTTCATGATATCCCAATGTTGAGGCCTCTCCGCTTCTAAAATCATTAGAAAAGTATGTTATTTCATTAATGGGGTTAAACTGACCAGTTTTTACAATTTCAGTTTTTACACAAAAATATTAAAACATGAATAAAACTAGATTTTTTAAAAAAAAAATAATACAATGCCAAAAAAATTAAAATATAAAAATAATATATAATTTTAGAAAATTTAAAAAACTAATACAATGAAAAGAAAAAAAGAGAAAGATATCATATAAATGTGAGAAAAAAACAAATATGATACAAATAAAAAATATTAAAACATAAATAAATTTAGAAAATTTTTAAAAAATAATAAAATGCCAAAAAAATAAAACATAAAACTAATATATAATTCAGGAAAAAAACTAATACATGAAAAGAAAAAAACATATATAAAACTTGTTTAGAAAAAGAATAAAATACAAAGAAAAAATATTAAAACATAAATAAATTTTGAGAAATTAAAAAAATAGAAAAATAGAAAAATAATATATAATTCTGGAAAATTTAAAAAATTAATACAATGAAAAGAAAAAAATAAAAATACATATAAATCTGAAAAAAACAAATACAATACAAAGAAAAAAATATTAAAAAATAAAAGAAATTTTATAATTAAGAAAAATAATACAATGCCAAAAAAATAAAAACATAAAAATAACATAGAATTATGGAAAATTGAAAAACTAATAAAATGAAAAGAAAAAATATTAAATAAGAAAAATATCATATAAAACTGGAAAATAAAAAAACAAATACAATACAAAAAAAAATATTAAAACATTAAAAAATGAAATAATTCAGAAAAAAAAACCTAATTCAATGGCTCGGAAAAAATTGAAATAGAAAAAATAATATGAAAAATAAAAAACAAATACAATGAAAAAAATATTAAAATTGAAGGCATGAACAATTCAAACATACCTTTTCATCAATTAAAATCAAATCCTGATAAGGAAATTATGTAATTTTGTATTCAAGGATTCCCACAACCTTAAAACCCTAACTTGAATTGTCCAAAAATCATTGTCAGGGGTCAATTCATCTAAAGTATTAATATTCATTTCCCTGCAAAAAAAATGACATATATTGTAGAAATGAAAATAGACATTGTATTAGAAAGAAAATATAGAAAAAAAACAAATAGGATGTTTAATTTAGATAATAAAAAAATGTTAATACTATAATAAGGAAAAAAAAGAAAGAAAAGACAATGAAGGTAAAGAAACTGGATCATACACAGATACTAAAATACAAAAATTGAATAGCATAGAAAGTAAAGAAAAAAATTAGAGAAACCAAAAAGTGTTAATACTATTGAAACGCCCCGACCCGTATTTACTGTACACAGTAAACACGTGCCGGAACTGTGACGACCCAATCAAAACAAGCCCAGCATACAGTGTATACAACAAGACCACGGGCCCAACAGCCCAAAATAAGAAACATCATAAATAACAAAACCGGCCCAATGGCCCAATAATATCAATAAAATGCACAGCGGAAGACTTTAAAACTCACAAAACACTATATGCGACACTGATGCAAACTATGGATCCGAGCCCTGTCCAAGGGATAACGCCGCAGCCTGTCTGGAATGCACCAATCCTATACAACAAATAATCCATCCTACGGGATGAAAGCCCGCAGGTGAGGGGTGAGTCCGAAGTACTCACCGACGAAGGAAAGACAATCAATATGCAACTATAATTACTCAAGTCAAAAACACAGGCTAAACAGCCAAACACACCAAAACCAAGACTCGACCCAAACCGGTGCAAGACCAAAAGACTCAAATAAAAACCAATTTTCCAATTTTATCTTTCCGGTGCTGTGAACAGGTGCGGATACTGAGAACGCATGTGCTCCTCAACTTCCCATGTAGACTCGTTCGCAGAGTGCTTGCTCCATTTAACCTTCACCATAGGAATAACTCGGTTCCTCAACTGTCTGACTTCTCGGGCAAGAATCTGCTCCGGCAATTCTGTATACGTAAGATCCTCTGCGACCTCAACATCTGCTGTAGTAACCACATGACTCGGATCAGATCTGTACCTCCTCAACATGGAAACATGAAACACATCATGAATCCGTGACAACTCCTCTGGTAAAGATAGTCTGTACGCCAAGGGTCCAACCCTTTCCACAATCTCATATGGTCCAATGTACCTGGGACTCAGCTTCCCTCTTTTTCCGAATCTGATAACACCTTTCCAAGGTGCAACTCGGAGGAAAGCTCGTTCTCCCACTTGGTACTCCATCTCGCGACGATGCTTATCAGCATAACTCTTCTGTCGGTCTTGTACTTCCCTCATACTCTGCTTAACTACCTAAATCTTGTCTACTGTCTGCTTAACCAAATTTGGACCCACAATCAAACGAAGACCTTCTTCATCCCAACATACTGGACTTCGGCATTTCCTTCCGTAAAGAGCTTCAAACGGTGGCATGCCAATGCTAGAATGAAAACTGTTGTTGTAGGCGAACTCCGCTAAAGACAAATACTGATCCCAACTCCCACTGAAATTAAGAGCACAAGCCCTTAGCATGTCCTCTAGCGTCTGAATAGTCCTCTCTGACTGTCCGTCAGTCTGAGGATGAAATGCAGTATTGAAACTCAGCTTCGTTCCCAAAGCTGCTTGAAGAGTCTTCCAAAACTGTGATGTGAATCTCGGATCTCTGTCTGAGACTATGGCATGCCACCACAAAATAGTCTTAAACCATCGAGTCGACTTACCACGTGACAATTATATTATCATCATCAAAATCAAATCACAGGGATCAACATCCCTAACCAAAAACCCGGGATAGACATCCCAAACCATATCAAGGATCGACATCCTTATCTCAAATTATTAATGTAACAGCCCGGGTAAAATTTTTGATTTTTACCGGGACTGTAGAAATTGTCTTACCGTGATTTACTGTTGAATTAATCTAGGGTAATTAATTCAAGGTAAATCGGGAGTCGTTTTTTCGAAACCGAAGGTTTTCCCGCGCCCGTGATTTTCCCGTGAATTTTTCGAAACTAAGTTGGTATTTTTCGGGTTTCGGAATTTCTCGGAAAATCACACCGGAAAATAACTAAGGAGGTATCTGTTATTTTCTGGTCCGGATCGGATTCGCCCGTAATATGGACGAATTGTATTATTGCTCTCACATGAGTAATAGTATTTATCAGGTTATAAAAGAAGAAGCAGCCGGTGGAGGGGAAGAAGAGGTGAAGAGAAAGAAAAGAAAAAGAGAAAAAAAAAGAGAGGAAAAGAGAGAAAAAGAAAAAGAGAGAAAAAGAAAAAAAAAGAAAAAGAAAAAAAAAGAAAAGAGAAAAATCAGGAAAATCAGAAAAAAAAGAGAAGAGAGGAACTGGAAAAGAAAATAGAAGAGAAGAAAAAAATAATAAGAAAAAAAAGAAGAAAATTAGAAAATAGAAAAGGAAAAGAAAATAGAAGAAAATAAGAAAAATGGAAGAAAAGAAAAAAAAATACAGAGTAACAGTGCCGTCAACCCCGGGAGCACCTCCATCACTGTTCACCTCGAGCCGATCCTCGGCGAATCTCGCCTCACCGCCGCCACCACGGAGTTGATAGCCTCCCGCAAGTATACGGGGTTGTTGTAGTACCAAGGTCGTCTCACAGGGATCTTTGTTAAGTACTATCTAACCAAGCAATTTATGATTATCTAGAAAAATAAATAATGTTGAGGGATTGATGATTAAAACGAAAACTAAAGCAATTAATAAGGAGATTAAACTGATTAATATAAAGCATCTAAGACTTCGGGGAATTCCTTGCCAATATTTCCATACAATTAAGCTACACATAAGTAGGCCATGTACTGTCACCATATAGCTAGCCTATGTTGAATCTATGAATTAAATTCTGAAATTAAACTTCTTTAAAAGAAACGGGAAATCTAAACTAGATCGATAACCTACTCTCGTAGTGCCGTAAAATCCCTTCCTAGTTTATGTCCACTATGCATCGGCCAGTGCTGAAATAAACTAAGAGCATTAAGAAATTTCCCTACCTAATCTCCAATAAAAAGCACGCCTCTCTCGAGGTCGGTTTTTATAGCCCGGTTTATGTTGTTCTATAGGTAAACGACGCTGTCACTTAACGTTCGCCTATTATGGATTTATGCTAATTGGTGATCAAGCAACTAACATAGTAAAGATTCATAAACCGAATTAAAGAAGAATAAAATCTGAAAATAATTCTTTATTTAAATAAGCATGGAAATATTAACAAGTTCATCCCCTAATCCTAGATTACAATTTTAGCTAGACATAATTGGAAAGTAAATAACAAGTACTTGGAAATAAACCATAATTAAATTCAAGGAATAACTTACAAGAAATGGAGCCAACCTTGAACCAAAAAGGGACAAATTCCCAAGCCAAAACACTTCCAAAAAGCCAAAGCTAAAAGTGTTTCAATTACAAAGGAAAATAAAAGGTACAAGCCTAGTCTAATTGTGTGTTGCCGAATGTGAAGTGAAGCTTTTGTCCAGGAGCTAATGCCTCCCCTTGTCCTTTGCTTGCTCATGCTTTTATAGTGCAAGATGGATGGAGGGAAGAGGCCAAAGTGGCGCCAAATGTGGAGGGAAAGTGGTGCCAATAAAAGAGGGAAAGACCACTTCTTTTGTGCAAAAAATTGGTGGGAACTGCACCAACATTTAACTGCTCCTCACAATCAAGTGTAACATAGTCAAAGTTGGTTAACTTCTCCTATGTTCACGCCACCAGCCCACAAGTGAATGACCAGCAAAAATAATGCCCCTTGTTTTATTCCTCACGTTATGCACAAGTGCCAAATATAGGAAAACAAACTAATGCTCCCTTCCTTTTAGCTTGCTAAAATGACGTGAGGAGTGGGTCTTCAAAGACTATTTCTTTGCTTGGTCTTGGAGATGGACACGTGCTCCCTCCTTCCTTTCTTGCCTAAAATAGAACTTGACCATTTCCTTAGATGAAATGGGTGGCTGAAACCAAAGGCTAAGACCATTCCATGCATACTTTTGACGTGAGGGTGATGGCCAAGTCAAGTGGGCTTGCTCCTTCCTTTCTTGCCCATCTTCTCATGGCTTTGGGCCTTCAAAGAATGGTCCACCACGAATTTGGGTTGCATCTTGGAAGATTTTTGACCCAAATCAAAAGAGGCTTTGCTTGGTCTTGTCGCATGTACACAAGCTGCTTATGTTGAAACTGCTTACACAGGCAGCCTATGCTGGAACTGCCCTTTTCATTCGGAAAATCCAACTTTTATTTTTAAATTCTATAAAAACATAAAAATCTGAAGAAAAGGTATTATATAGGTGAAAGGGAGAAAAGTACTAAAAATAAGATGGAATAGTACGATGAATAATATTTTGCAAGCTAAAAACTATTGAAAAGACATGTGAAAAGAGTGCAAATTGTGCACTCATCACCACCCCAAACTTGAGATTTTGCTTGTCCCCAAGCAATTATCGTGAAAAAACGGGAAGAAAACGTCTTACCCATTGGAATCCATGGGACCTATCCGACCAAGGTCACATGAGAAATCTCCAAAAAGTCACGAAAGAAGCCTTGGTATCTAACCTGCAAGAATCGTGAGAACAAGTGCCAAGATGATCCGAAAATACAAGTTGTTAGGCAATTAACCATATTGATTTAAATTCACAACTTCCCTCTCTGTTTGATGAATTTGGCATTTTATAGGATTGAAAACGGGGTCAAATATGCAGATTCACTTCCCGGTCTCCACTAATGACAAGGATGGAATCACAGGGATCGAAAGGTCTTTATTCGGGTTGAAATGGGGCTTGGGTTATGGCTAGAAAAGAAGGGGATAAAGGAATTCAAATGATGCAGATGCCCATAAAGGAGAGTTTCACCGTAACATTGCCATGCAAGATGTCTTCGTAGTGATTCTAAAGAACATTGTGTGCGCCGTGGAGAGTTTTTTATTGCCTTCCTCCTTTTCTTTTTTTTTTCTTTTGGCGAGATACATCAATTTTTCATGTCGTTTCTTTTCTTTTTCCATGAAGTATCTCTCTTCTTGTCTTTGTTGAAGGCCTAGACAAATGAATAGCATTCTCCATTTCCAGCACAGGCTGCTTGTGTTGTGCCTGTGTGTAGACGAACCACCACTTATCTTGATGTTAGGCATATATTAAGGAAAAATGAATTCGAGCAAGTGCACATGGGAGAGTATTTATGAAAAAATAAGGTGATAGCCATAGGTTCAAAGGGTGTAGGTGGTGAATGTGGGTTATCAACGAAAGATGGCTATCAGAAAGAGGCGCGAAGTGGTTTACGAGGGAAAATGTACGAGCATGGGCAGGTTATGTGGTTTGAATGGGCTATGAAAGAATGCCTTAATCCTATCCCTGAAAAATAATCCTTGTAATAATTTCGCTTTGATCGGGTTGTGAACCTGTTCTAAGACCCAAAAGATTTATGCCAAATATGTTTAATAAATAAAACAAGCAAAGAGGTTAGAAGCAAATTAAACCAATCGAAAAAATTTACCCACAAAGTGTGACTCGGCCATTTAGGAACTCGTCCCCAATATTCATGCAAGCGAACACACGTGACTCGATCGTCAAAATTTTGAGAGAATCCCTGTACTTGTGTTGGATTAGGACCAATTAAACCCAATGAGTCATCTGTAACTTGCAAAAAATTTATTCAAACAAAAGAAAAACGAAAAATACACTGAAGAAAATTACTCATTATGCTAAGAAAGATAAATAAAAAACCGCAGCTACTATGCTGAAAGTATAGCCACCCCGAACTTAAAACTTGCAGTGTCCTCACTGCGCAAAAATAGGCTAGAAAGTCCAGAAAACAAAGCAGGGGCAGCAATCATATTTAGCAAAAAAAAATGAACTTGCGGACCAAAAATTTTTAAAAGAAAATAAATTGAAACTACAAAAGAACTAAAGGAACCTGAACTTGCTGCTTTTATTTGCGGAATAAGGGAAAGAATCGTGGGTTGCTTCCCACGCAGCGCTTCTTTAATGTCTTATAGCTGGACTCGGAGCTCCTTAAGATGAAGGTGGGTTGGAGAATGGTTGCACTACCTCTTGTCCGGTAGGCTCTCCAGGATCATAAAGCTTTGGCAACAAGACTTTGTTTCCAATTCTGAGGTCTTGTTTTTGGATGATACTCCCACGCCAGTGTTTGGATCCTTTTCTGCCAGCTTCATGAGTATAAACTGAGGGATTAATCCCGATAAGATCATCGGTGGAATACACAATTGTCTTCTTGTGTCGTCCCTTATCTTTCAGCAACGTATCCTTCTCTCCCTCAGTAAAACTCACATTTATATCACCTAGATGTGTGGAGTTTGTTTCCAATAATGCACATTGGAACTCAGGAGGTAAAGGTTTCATCTTAACCTTCGGAGCATTTTCTTCTGTCAAGTCTTCTGGCATCGCATCTAACTTCTCAAATCTCATGTCTTCTTCTGCAGACGCCAAAGACAAGACTTCAAGTTGGCGTGCATAGCCTACTATTTCTGGATCCTTAACGTTTTTTGTATGGGCAAGGCATGCCAACAAGGGATCTGCACAGTGTGCCCGTGCTGCAATTTCTTCAACTGCTTCTTCAACGATGTCAAGTCGGTTGCACGAGTCGTCTGATACTTCATTGCGATTCACTTTATCAACAACGAAGCAAATCTTTTCAGACCCGATTTGTAATGTAAGCTTCCCGCCCTTGACATCGATGATGGCACCAGCAGTTGCCAAAAAGGGACGTCCAAGGATGATAGGTACGTGGTTATCGACCTCCATGTCTAGAACCACGAAATCAACCGGGACGAAGAAGTTCCCAATTTTGATAGGAACATCCTCCAAGATTCCCACTGGATACTTGACAGACCTATCTGCGAGGTGAAGGGACATAGCAGTAGGTTTTAAATCCCCTAGGTTGAGCTGCTTGCTGATCGACAGAGGGATCACACTAACACTTGCGCCCAGATCACAAAGTGCTCTCTCAATGCGTACCTTCCCTATGTCGCAGGGGATAGTGAACGTCCCGGGATCTGGAAGCTTGTTCTGAATAATCGCACTACATTCTCCTGTCAGTGCCACCGTCCCGTAGTCAATCAATTTATTCTTTTTGGACAAGATGTCCTTTAAGAATTTTGCGTATGTAGGCATTTGGGATATGGCTTCTATGAACGGAATATTGATGTAGAGCTTTTTCATAACGTCCAGGAAGCGTCCGAACTTCTTATCATGCACCAGTGGATTGAGCCGCTGAGGGAAGGGAATTGGTGGGACATAGGCTTTCACCTCGTTTTGCTTTGCCTTCCCTTTATCGGCTGACACAGCCTGCTCATGCTCCGCAGGCTTGTCTTTTTGCACGGTCTGGCCATGCTCTTCCTCTACTCTCGGGTTTGAAGGTGGTTGCCGCTCTGGATATTGAGTACCACTCCTAAGAGTGATTGCATTGCATTGAGCGTTAGGGTTTACCTCCGGCTTTCCCGGTAATCTGCCAGGATTGCCCTGACTAGGGCCAGCTTGTGCGATCTGACACTTGAGATTGTTAATCTCGTCAGAAAGCCCTTTCACAACTTGTCGCTGCTCCTCCATAAATGACTTGAGTAGCGACTGCAAGTCATCTTTAGGAGCTGGCTGATACGACTGCTGGTATGCCTGTGTAGGTTGTTTCGGAGGATATCCGGGAGGACCTCTTCCGGCTTGGTTTTGGTTTTGGTTGGGCTGTTGAGGCTTCCAAGAGAAGTTAGGGTGGTCCCTCCAACCTGGGTTGTAGGTGTTGGAATAAGGGTCCTTCTGGACTCTCTGGTTGATGTAGCTCACTTGCTCTTGGTATGCTTGCTCATAGCCTCCCTCTGTCGGGCACTCCGAATAACCTCCTTCGCATCTAGCACAGGAATGGGATTGTCCTTTCCCATTCAACTTCAAGATGGCATCCAACTTGGCATTTAATAGGCTCACTGCGTCAAGTTCTAGAACTCCGGCTGTTTTTGTGAGCTCGCCTTGCCATTCGAATTTGTTGCTGGCGATGTGTTCGAACAATTCGTATACATCCTCAGCATCTTTGGCTAAGGCTACTCCTCCAGCTGCAGCATCAACATGTGCACGGAGGGATTCATTCAGGCCTGCATAGAACTTCTCCACGATCAGCCAATCGGGAAGGCCATGTTGTGGACATCTTCTCAAAGCTTCCTTGAATCTTTCCCATGCATCGTAGAAAGATTCACTGGGCTTTTGTTTGAATTCCATGATGCCGTTCCTCAATGTCATGGCCTTGTTGGGTGGAAAGAATTTCTTTAGAAAGGCCTGAGACAGGGCAGCCCATGTATCAAACATCCTGGGAGGTTGTGCGGTCAACCACGCCTTCGCCTTATCCTTGAGTGAGAAAGGAAAAAGACGCAGCTTGATAGCGTCCTCGGAGACTCCATTTACCTTGATGGTATCACAGATTTCCAGGAAATCTTGCAAATGCTGATTTGGGTCTTCCGAGGAGGAACCTCCAAAAGGTTCGTTTTGGACCATTTTGATCAGGGCCGGCTTAAGCTCAAAGTTATTAGCTTGCACAGCTGGGCGGACCACACTAGACTGTGCAAGGGTTGCATCGGGGATGGAGAAATCCCGAACTGGCCTCCGCCGAGGTCCGTGTTGGGCCAGCTCCCCGATGACACGTCCGTCGTCTTCCATCTTTCCTCTGGACGATGAGTCGTCCTCCGATTTCTTCTCGATCCTTTGCTCGCGGATACATCTCCAAAAAGTCTTCTCGATCTCGGGGTCTTGTTTTCCTGGTGGTATCCCCGAGCTCCTAGTTTTCATGCACTAAAGAAACCTGAGAAAAGATGAACAAACTAAACAAACGGGTGAAAAGGAAAATGAAAAATAAAAATCTAGATTAACCTAATCGCTAAGTTAAATAATAATAACGCCGGTCCCCGGCAACGGCGCCAAAAACTTGATGGCCTCCCGCAAGTATAACGGGGTTGTTGTAGCACACAAGGTCGTCTCACAGGGATCTTTGCTAAGTACTATTAACAATGCAATGTAAGATTATCTAGAAGAATCGTAAATAGAGAGAGTTTAATGTTTGAAACTAAGATTAAAGCGATAGAAAGCGAGATTAAATTCAATAAAAAGCATCTAGGACTTCGGGGAATTCCTTGCCAATATTTCCAGGCAATTAAGCTACGCATAAACAGGCCATGTACTGTCACTACATAGCTAGCCTATGTGAATCTATGAATTAAATTCTCAAATTAAACTTCTTTAAAAGAAACGGGAAATCTAAACTAGATCGATAACCTACTCTCGTAGTGCCGTAAAATCCCTTCCTAGTTTATGTCCACTATGCATCGGCCAGTGCTAAAATAAACTAAGAGCATTAAGAAATTTCCCTACCTAATCTCCAATAAAAAGCACGCCTCTCTCGAGGTCGGTTTTTATAGCCCGGTTTATGTTGTTCTATAGGTAAACGACGCTGTCACTTAACGTTCGCCTATTATGGATTTATGCTAATTGGTGATCAAGCAACTAACATAGTAAAGATTCATAAACCGAATTAAAGAAGAATAAAATCTGAAAATAATTCTTTATTTAAATAAGCATGGAAATATTAACAAGTTCATCCCCTAATCCTAGATTACAATTTTAGCTAGACATAATTGGAAAGTAAATAACAAGTACTTGGAAATAAACCATAATTAAATTCAAGGAATAACTTACAAGAAATGGAGCCAACCTTGAACCAAAAAGGGACAAATTCCCAAGCCAAAACACTTCCAAAAAGCCAAAGCTAAAAGTGTTTCAATTACAAAGGAAAATAAAAGGTACAAGCCTAGTCTAATTGTGTGTTGCCGAATGTGAAGTGAAGCTTTTGTCCAGGAGCTAATGCCTCCCCTTGTCCTTTGCTTGCTCATGCTTTTATAGTGCAAGATGGATGGAGGGAAGAGGCCAAAGTGGCGCCAAATGTGGAGGGAAAGTGGTGCCAATAAAAGAGGGAAAGACCACTTCTTTTGTGCAAATAATTGGTGGGAACTGCACCAACATTTAACTGCTCCTCACAATCAAGTGTAACATAGTCAAAGTTGGTTAACTTCTCCTATGTTCACGCCATCAGCCCACAAGTGAATGACCAGCAAAAATAATGCCCCTTGTTTTATTCCTCACGTTATGCACAAGTGCCAAATATAGGAAAACAAACTAATGCTCCCTTCCTTTTAGCTTGCTAAAATGACGTGAGGAGGGGGTCTTCAAAGACTATTTCTTTGCTTGGTCTTGGAGATGGACACGTGCTCCCTCCTTCCTTTCTTGCCTAAAATAGAACTTGACCATTTTCTTAGATGAAATGGGTGGCTGAAACCAAAGGCTAAGACCATTCCATGCATACTTTTGACGTGAGGGTGATGGCCAAGTCAAGTGGGCTTGCTCCTTCTTTCTTGCCCATCTTCTCATGGCTTTGGGCCTTCAAAGAATGGTCCACCACGAATTTGGGTTGCATCTTGGAGGATTTTTGACCCAAATCAAAAGAGGCTTTGCTTGGTCTTGTCACATATACACAAGCTGCTTATGTTGAAACTGCTTACACAGGCAGCCTATGCTGGAACTGCCCTTTTCATCCGGAAAATCCAACTTTTATTTTTAAATTCTATAAAAACATAAAAATCTGAAGAAAAGGTATTATATAGGTGAAAGGGAGAAAAGTACTAAAACTAAGATGGAATAGTACGATGAATAATATTTTGCAAGCTAAAAACTATTGAAAAGACATGTGAAAAGAGTGCAAATTGTGCACTCATCAGGAGTTCGTCGTCCCGTCGCGAGCCCAGCCCCACTGTCGCCGTCTCTTTCCACCGCCGGAGCCGCCCAAACGCGCCGACGACCCGCGAGCAACCCGGCGGATCTTGCTTTCCGCGCCGCTGCAACCGCCCCTGCATTCGCCGCGCCGCCTCAGCACCGTCCTTGGAGTCGCCGCCTCACGCCGACCTCGTGCCAGCGTCCCCCTCGCGCTCGCCGCCTCGTTCACGCCGACGCGCTGCCACAACCCGAGGTGAGCAGCCCGCGACCCGCGTCCGACCCGTTTCGACTGGTCTGGTCGCACCTTTGGTTTTCTGTTGATTGGGCTGTATAGTGTTGGGCCGGGTCCTGGGCGCGGGCCTGTGCTTCGGGCCTGCTGCCTTGGTCTGGGCCGACACTATTCAAGGCCCAGTCCGTTTAATTAAAAAAATAAATTATATATATATTAATTAATATTCTGGTATTTATTTTTGGAAAAAATTATATGGTTATTTTGAGAAAATTATTTCCAATTTACCTCAGGTATTTTTATTAAAATATAAATATATTTACTTGGATAAATAATTAAGATTATGTTTTGGGAAACTATTATTAATTGGAAAAAAATATATATGCCATGAAATTAATTTCTGGAAAATTAATATGTATATTATTTTCGTCTGGAAAATTGTGGTTGTGGGAATTATATATATATATGTGTATATGTATCTTGGAAATTAAAGTTAATTATGTTTTGTGTTGGAAATTAAATTGTATATATATTTAGAAAAGATAAATACTATATATTTTCTGAAAATTATAAATACGTAATTAATTTTCTATAAATTATGGTAACTGGTACCTTTTGGGAAAATATGTAATTATGGTATACATGATTTATATTTCTAAAATATATAATTATTTTGATAATGTAATTATTTGAAAAAGTATTTGGAAATATTATGGAAAATAAATACATATATTATAAATTCCAGAAAAATTATGGAAATTATTATTTTGGAAATTATAATTATTTTATGGAAATATATTTTGAAAGAGTTTTAATTAAAGTATGGTACCGAAATTATATTCGGAGATACGTATGGTCAACTATTCTCGATAAATGGAAATAATAACGGTTATGAACCGGGATGGGATTAATTCGTAGTTTGGCATCATGACATACTCTTATGTGCATTTATGTGGATGTATGGTTTTGTTGTATAGGTTTTTGGATATCGGGCAGTTTCCCGAGGAGCCGGCGTCGGACCGGTCATAGTTTCCGAAGTTGAGTAATCGGCCAAGGTGAGGATGGATTTCCTTCAATATGTGCCTTATTACTCGGTTATTGTGTTTGGTGTTGTTGCATTGTTGGATGCTGTGCTTTTGTTGTGTTTTGGCTCGGGATGTC
>JAKUCV010005341.1:131095-160801 GCA_028386065.3 Turnera subulata
AACTCCGTGATGTTCTTCATCTCGGATAGGCTTCAAGAGTTCAACCTGGAGTCCACTTGCCAAAATGTGGAGCAAGGCGCTTACTACCAGCTCTCAATGACAGCCCAGAGCATACCCAGAATGACTCGGCTACCTCCAACCTGGCCAAAGGTACGGCTACTGGTGTGGAACTGCAGAGGAGTGGCAAGGCGTGCACAGGAGTTCTCACGCACTTTGAGGGACTTGAAGAACCAGTACAAGCCCAACATGGTTCTTCTGACTGAGACACAGTGGCAACCACGGGACGATCACGGTCTGATTCCACTCCGATTCCCTCAAGCTAACTGGTTCGAGATTCCTGGCCAGCGCGACAGAGGCGGCATGTGGTTCTCTTGGAGCGACAGAGTCACGGTCAACGTCAACAGTGACACAAACAGCTTCCGTGTCAACGTCGTTGCAAACCGTTAAATGTATTTTTCTTATTTTTATAAAAAATCAAAAATCAATGTAATATTTCCTTTTTATAAAATATCATGTATCAATGTACTATTTCCCTTAGCAATCAAAATATTAATATTTCCCTTTATATCAAAATATCGGTACTACCAATAATATTTGTATTTTCGCATATTATGGCATCATTTACCTCTTATGTGTATGTTCCGCGACAGCTGGCGTCCCTTGACTGGATCCATAATGCACTTAACTAAATGATATAATATAATAAATAACTGGAGCGAACTATGCAAACAGGAACAACAGACACACAAAGACTGCCCAACAAGACCTGACGCCCGCTCCGCTACCAAAATGAAACGCCCCGACCCGTATTTACTGTACACAGTAAACACGTGCTGGAACTGTGACAACCCAGCCCAACAAAGCCCAAGCATACAGTGTTAGTGAGTATTTTTCTTCCGCTGTGCAGTGTTTTCACTATTATTGGGCCATTGGGCCGGGATTTATTATTTATGTTGTTTTACTATTTTGGGCCGTTGGGCCGAGTTATTGTAGTTCACACTGTATGCTTGGGCTTTGTTGGGCTGGGTTGTCACAGTTCCGGCACGTGTTTACTGTGTACGGTAAATACGGGTCGGGGCATTTCAGACATACTCTTATGTGCATTTATGTGGATGTATGGTTTTGTTGTATAGGTTTTTGGATATCGGGCAGTTTCCCGAGGAGCCGGCGTCGGACCGGTCATAGTTTCCGAAGTTGAGTAATCGGCCAAGGTGAGGATGGATTTCCTTCAATATGTGCCTTATTACTCGGTTATTGTGTTTGGTGTTGTTGCATTGTTGGATGACAGGTTGATAACCTGGTACGGCCCTAGCTTATCCGTGACGGGGCCCGGAAAGATAAAAATTGGATAATGGATTTTATTTGAGTCTTTGGGTCGGTTTTTACTTATTTTTGGACTTGAGTAATTTTTAGTGTCCATATTGATCGTCTTTCCATTGTCGTGAGCACTTCGGACTCACCCCTCACCTGCGGGCTTTCATCCCATAGGATGAGTTATTTGTTGTACAGGTTGGGTGCATTCCAGACAGGCTGCTCCGTTATCCCTTGGACAGGGCTCGGATCCATAGTTTGCATCAGTATGGCATACAGTGTCTTTGTGAGTTTTAAAGTCTTCCGTTGTGCATACTTTGTCATTGTTGGGCCATTGGGCCGTGATGAGTTATTTTTGTTGCTATTATTATGGGCTGTTGAGCCCGAGTTATTGTCATATACACTGTATGCTGGGCTTGTCTGGTTGGGTTGTCACAGTTCCGGCATGTGTTTACTGTGTACGGTAAATACGGGTCGGGGCATTTCAATTAATTAATCCATTATTCTTATGGCCAAAGACATGAAAATAAATATCCGAAACCCGACGCACGGGGATAAACATCCCAAAAACCAAACCAACATACTGGGATAAACATCCCGAAACAAACCACAGCAAAAGCAGCAATCAACAGTGCAACAACACAACAACCGAGTAATATAGGCACATATAGAAGGAAATCCATCCTCACCTTGGCCGATTACTCAACTCCGAAAACAATGTCCAGTCCGAAGCCGGCTCCTCAGGAAACTGTCCGATATCCAAACCTGTACAACAAAACAATATATACACATAAATGCACATAATTGGTATACTATGATGCCAAAATTGCGAAATAACCCATCCCGGTTCTTATCCGTTATTATTATCTTTTACCGAAAATATTTTACCGTACGTATATCCGAATATAATTTCGGTACCATACTTTAAATAAAACTCTTTTTTAAAAAAATATATATTCATAAATTAATTATACTTCCCAAAATATAATCACCATAATTTTCTAGAAAAATAATAGCATATATATAATTTCCAGAATGTACATATCATGTTATAAACATAATAATAATTTTCAAAACAATAATATAATTATCTTTAATTCCAAGAATCAAAGTATATATACATATATATATATATATATATATATATATTTTCCAGAATACCAAAATCCATACTAACAGATTTCTCAAAATATATATCTTCCCAGAGTTATATTCCAGCAGAAATAAATATATTTACATATATATATATATTTTTTTCCAGATAATAATTTCTAAAAAAATTAAAAAATAAAACATAGTTATTTTATTTGCAAAGAATAAAAGTATACACATATATATACCATAATCTAAACTTACTATATTTTCAGAACATATGTATATATATTTTTCCAAAACATTTTTCATAAAATATATTACTTGCCGATAATAATTATCCAAATATTATTATATTATAAGACCATATTTCCAGTAAACATAATTATATGAATTTATTTTCCTGGATATAAATATGAATTTACGTATATACATATATTTTCCAAAGGTAATAATTATATATATTCTCAAAACTATTACTTTGTATACCATAATTACATATTTAAAAAAAATAGTTAATTGCCATAATTTCCCAAAATATATATTTTCTATAACATAAATATATACCCAGAATATATATGTATTTATTGTTATTATTATTATTATTATTATTATTATTATTATTATTATTATTATTATTATTATTATTATTATTATTATTTCTTTTTTTTTAATTTCTGGATAGGGCCAGCCCAAAGAATCAGACCAGCCCAACCAACACAGCCCAAGCCCGAAATTTAACCTATCTAACCGGGTCAACCCGCGACCCGTACCACACAACCGGGTCGTCAACACCGGCGGGCTCACCTTGGTGCAGGCATGACGGCGCGGCATCGGGCTGGCAAGCGCGAGCGGCGGGGACGGAGGCGACTGCAGGGACGGTGGCGTGAGGTAACTAGCGGCAAGGCGACGAGGAGGCCGGTTCACTACTCGTCTTGGCTTCGGCGTCGTCGTCGGGTGGAACTGCAGTCGTCGGTGGTGGCGGTGTCTCCTCGGCTTGGTGGCGGCGTCGCGAGGATGAAGGTGGTGGAGGAAGAAGAGGACGCGGAGAGGAGGCGTCGTGCACAGGTGGGTGCTGGTCACGGTGGACACGGCGGCGACACTCGGCTGTCGATACTGCAACTCCGGGCGGCGACGAAGCGTCCTCAGCGGAAGCAGCAAGCGGCAGGAAGGCAAGCAGGGCGCGCGACTACATGTCGGAGGAGAAAAGAAGAGATGAGAGGAGAGGGGAGGAGCTGGTGGTGGTCGACGGTGAAGGGTGGTGTTTGTGTGTGTTTGTTGGTTCGGTGGAGTGGAAGGAGGAGAAAAGAATAAAAGGAAAAACAAGGAAGAAGAAGACAGGGAGAGTCACGGGTGAGGAGGCAGGAAGGGAAGGTGGGGCAGCAGCGGTCGGTCACGGGCAGGAGGAGGAAGACGACGGGAAGAGGAGAAAAGAAAGAAAAAAGAGAGAAGAGAAAAATAAGAAAAGAAAAGAAGAAAAGGGGAGAGGACAGGGGCATAACCATAATTTTCCGTCCCGAGTCCAAAAATATGACTTAGGCTCGGAAAATCCGATTAATTCTCCTGAACGTCGTCCAAGTCTCGGAATTGAAAATCGAGGCTCGGTTAGTTAGAAAGATACTCCCGAGCGCGGAAAAACCCTCGGTTTCGAAAAACGATGCCCGATTTACCTTGAATTAATTACCCAAGATTAATTCAACAGTAAATCATGGTAAAAAGACTTTTACAGTCCCGGTAAAAATCCAAAATTTTTACCCGGGCTGTTACAGTCTACCCACCTTAAAAAGAATTTCGTCCCCGAAATTCCGTCTTATCCGTGGGTCCTACCACGATAAGCTTCTGGCACACTCTGCCAGGTGTCCAACCTCAACCCGAGATACCGCTTATATCCTTAAGCGACATCTCGTCCTCTATAAGAACCAAACCTCATGACTGGCATACTCACACACAGTCATGGACTCTCCACTGAGATCAAGAACTACCTCAGACTCCAAGAACAACAGCTACATCGGCGGCACTGCCTTCCCCACAAGCTCTGATGAAGAACCCCCGAAGAAGCGATTCAAGACGAACATCATCGGCCTGAAAAAGCACATGGTCGTCTCCAGCAGACGGCATAAGAAGCGTGCTCCCAAAGAAGCTGAGGATCGAAAGGGTAAAGCAACGGCTGAAAGCAGCACTCCGCAGCAGACGCTGACGCAGCTGAACGTCTCACTGAAGAAGATCAGCTCGGCGGTGTTGCAGATCGAGCTGGCGTGCACGGAGCTCTTCCCTCACATGAAAAACGTCCAAAAGCTTGTAAAAGATCTTGAGAAGCAAGTAACTCAATAGAGTACTTCTTCTCCGTTGTAAAACTATTATGAAATAAATAAAAGAAGTTTTCTTTTTAAAATAAAACTCTTATGTTACGAAATCTCTCGTTAAACAGAAAAATAAAACATCTCAAAGCAAAATAAAAATCAACTATAAGAATATAAAATCAAATATAAAGAAATTAAAAACAAAACTCGTTTAACAAAATCAAAACATAAAGAAGTTAAACAAAACATTTTTCATGATCGGCGCTCTAGATCGGTCTTAGACATCCTCAATCCCGAGAAACGTGACACGCAACTAACGGTGATGTCGGTTTCCCTCGTGAAAGAGACGTCCGTTAACTCGCAAGGCGATGATCACGAGCACGTCCTGTGTCCCTCGAAAGAAACGTACCCACTTGTTCACAAATTCCGCATAAGTCAAAAACGTCTGTCAAGTCTCGTATCTCTCCACGATGTCCGAACAGCTGTAAACTTGTCGCACATGTGCTCTACTCGAGGTATGGTCCCATCAGTCCAGCCTCAACGATCACGAATGCATGTGATGAAAGATGCAAGAAAATATAGTAAAACCATGAAAAGAAACGCCAAGGTAGCCAGGGCGTAAGAAAATCGTAAGGTGGAAAAGGGTTGAAAAACTCTGGCATTTGTAGCCCGAAAAACGTATAAAGTACAAAGCAATAAATGAAGCAACGGCAAATTTTCAAAAAGCAAAATCTTGAAAATCGAAAACAGTAATCACGCTCCCCATAAGAGCATAAAAGACAGAGCGGTGAGGTGTAAATCATCAAAAGCATTTGAGAGAGAGTTTGCAACTTTGAGAAGGATTCTAAAAATTTTGGACTGGACAAGGATTCTAAGAATCTCGAAATCCTGAATTTTTTTTTATCAAAACGGACATGGTTTTAATTTATAACTTTGAGGATATGATTTTTTAAATTTGCAGTTGAATGTTTTTATTTTTATTTTTTCAGTTTAGTATTAGTTTATACTTGTTAAATCATTTCAGGATAAATTTAAAAACCAGATAGTTCAAAATTTTTTAAATTATGTAATTTTAGAAAATTTTTAAATTATGTAATTTTGTAAGTGGATTAGAGAAAATGTAGGAAAAGGTCAACAGCACAATACTCTTCAATTAATAGGTTTAGTTGTCCTTTAAACAAAAGTATTCCTAATTAACATTTTCATATGACTTACATAATAAACTAATTATTTAATTCGGTCAAAGAAACAAAACTACATGTTTGCTTTCTAAAATCGACAAAAAAAAAAGATTTTGATTTCTAATAGAACACAAACCTAAGTGATTATTCTATACAAAGTACTACATCCTAAGACTTCATCTTCCTAAGATAAGCCCATACAAACAAAACGCATATGTGTACCTATAGAATCTGGATAAGCCCTACTGCTACATACACGCGACATGTAGCTACTCTGTTTTATTGATTATAAAACAATGGATTCCTCCTATTATCAAAACGAACGAAAAAACAATGGCTTCTAATTCTCCTTCTTCACAAGACGAGGGCTCTAGTCAACCACTACCTCCTGCTAATGTGATCACGCAGGGGGATAATTCCATGAGGTTATAACGTTTCTTCGCTTTACTGGACGGTCGGTCTTTTTCTTGGGCAGAAGCAAGTCTTATAGGATAAACATCTAATTTATTTTGATCTTCTTCCTTCCGGTTATGGGTGACGCACTCATCTTACGTTGTAAGATTCAGTGCAAATGTCCAAGAATAAGATTGTGATCTTGGGATAGAGTTATTGGTATCCTAGCCTGTTCTTTATTTTTTTCCATTCGAGCAATCTTTATTTGGTTAAATGTTTCGATGTATGATGCTTAATTAGTTTGCCACACTGAATCATGTAACCGAAATACTCCTGTGAATGTTACTAGTCCAAGTCCAAAAGTTTTCTTTGTTAACAAATAGGATAACTCAAAGATGATTCCAAAAATTTTGGAAGAATAAAAGAAGCTAAAGAGTTAATCTTCTTAAAAATTTTTGGTTACATACATAGATAAAGACACACAATATCGTGTACATTATTAACTATATTGTTTTTTGCAACCAAAAAAAAAATTAACTATATTGTTTTTAGAAACTACATTATTAACTATTAAGTACACATTGAACCCTTCATGTCCACTAAAAAAGCTCTCTCACAAGAACTCTAGAATTTTTATTTCACTACAACTTTCTAGAACGATCTTATGGCTCTTAAAATCCTACAATAGCATCAATTCTAAAAAAAAGAGCTTTCAATCAAGTGGTATTTTTTTTACTAGATCTCTTGTTTGTTTCAGAGTCGCACAATCGGATTTAGAAGTCGCAAATTTCCTCTGCAAGAGGGCTCTCTCTTTCCTATATAAAGATAATCCAATTAAGCCAAAAGACGATCCAATTGCTTTCCTGCCAAAGGAGGGGCATTACCATGGTCTCACGATGAGGAATCCATTGCCAAAGGAGGGGCATTACCATACTTTCAACAAGAAGAGGAATCTAAATGTAGAACAAAAACTAGAAGTGAAAATGTATTTTTATCCTGCAGAACATAAACTAAACTAGATCTTGCATTGTCTTTTGCTAGCAAAAGAGATAATGATTCAACTGAGAAAGTCAACATCTGACAGCAGACTCTCAATGGACACTCTCTAGTTGTTGCATGAAAGAATTCTATTCTTTTGTAACAAATTTCATTGTTTCTCTTTATTCTGCAGGAGAACGTCAAAAGGCTCAACATTGCTAGTCTCTTGCCGCGCAAGTTCTGAAAAACTTGTTTGGAGATGGAAATCAGCGGGCAGCGGATATGTATCCATAATCCATCAGTTTTTGATTTAGGATTTTAGAGTTAATTTGTTTCATAATTTACTATGTATAGTGTTGTCTTTGTAGCTAGTATTTGTTGTTTGTTAAAGTGAGGTGAATCCTTAAGTCTTCAGCTATTGCAAACTGGCTATCTGTTTCGCAGAGATAGTAACTATTAGACAATATGGGAAAGGATTCAGAGATAAAATCTTGCAAGTCCACAATCTACAATCCATACAGATTATCTGGACTCGTTGGACCCTGAATTCCGAATTATTAATTGTTACTAGCCGAAACTCCTTCGCCATCTGCAAACGACAGCTGTGGCAGTGGGCAAGAAGAGATAGTAAGAGTCTGAGCCGGTGGAGATGGAATATAAACTATATGCTGATGCAAAGAAGGGGAGGCAAGGCCCGGATCACTCAACGGCGGAGACTGCAGAGCAAGAATTATATTTCTAATGATTCCAACGAAGCTAGATACGCACCCTCCTATCGTAAATGAGGAGGGTATTGGGTATAGTGGTTAACTGCAGTAATTCAAGGAAAATGAAATTCGGTGCTAACCAACTCTGCCATACCCTGCATTCTGCAATCAGCTTCCTTTGACACTTATGTTAAAATTAAAACTTCAGCGAATCCCCAAAAAGCCATATGAAGATTGGGAAGCATGAAATGGGGAATTTTTTTGTATATATGTAAAAGAGCTGGTAACGCATATTTTTTGTAGAAGCTTCCACACAATACTGGAGAGAAAGCTCATGAGTGGGACTCCTGAACCAGCTCGGCTCAGCATGGATCTCCAAACAATATTTTCGGGCGCGCGTTTGGCGACGATATTACCATATTTTGATTCCTTTCATTGTTCTTTGTTATTTGTTATTGCCTCAGAAAATTTTAACTAAACAAAAAGGATCTTCTTCTGATAAATTCAGAGACCAAAAAATATGGTAACTCAACTTTGGGCATAATTTTATCCTTAGACTCCCCAACTAAGTAATATCAGATAAGAAGTTTTTTTTGGTCCAGAGATAAGAAGTTTAAACGTACAAGATTGTGTGGTTTGATAATGGATATCAGACTTCTGAACAGAAAGGACAAGATAATGGATCAAGACTCAACACCTAGATGCATACTACTATAAGTCTATAACTATGTGCGGAACAAAGAGAAAGAATGAACAAAAGTAAAAGGACAGGCGTGAGATAGGCTCGGTGATGCAATTATCCGCGGAAACTTGCATGCTTGTGATATGAATCATTGCTGGGAGGAGAAATTGATGCGGTTGAAGTCAAAAAATTGATAATATACAGCAACCAAGAATTTATTTTTTGAACTGCCACGTATAATATCTTTCTTGTTATGTAACTGTAAGAAGTAATAATTCCAACAAAAAACACTTACATAAAAACTTGAAATGCGGTTTGCCTCCAAGTCCTACCAGAAGAACTAGCAATAGATTGCAATCATCTCACTGAATACTCCCAATATTTCTTTGCCATTCCACCTATCCAGAAGAAATTAAACGGAGGAGGAAGACGTATATCATCAAATACAGCACGAATCAAATGAAGGTCATCCCGCAGGTCAATGGCCATACAAAACCTCCACAAAGTTCCTCCCTCCCGCCTTTACTACCATCAGGAAAAAGGGTCTCTCAAACTTCATTGTCCAAGCAACTTTGAGTCACATGCCACTATTTTTACCCGACCAACATTCTCTTGGATATCCTCATTCTTGAACATTGCATCCTGTAAAATGAAAGTCCAAACATTGTCGCAGAATCGATAGGTGTGCAGATGTCCCTGTAGCACATGCAATTAAGAATACATCAGCTTATCTGAACATAATGCTGACAAATTAGGAAAAAGGGATAAAGGCATAAAACTAGTGGAAAAAAGCAGAAGGAACTGTTTCAAAATTTAAAGACAACAACAGCAAAATGTAACCAACTTGGGGTGTAATTTTAGGTGGAAAGGGGAAGCAAGAAACCAGAGGCAGGCATCCTATCATTAAATTGAATTACTAGCCATTGCTGACCTCTGAAACTAATAGGTATCATGTGATCAATTAGCTTTGCAAAAAAAATTCATCTTCTACTAATATCAAATCAAAACTGAAAATAAGAAGTTTGCATAAATCACATATCATTGTCAAAGTACAGACCTTCCTCAATTTTCTTTTCCATATATCTACAGAACAGAACAAAGTGCACTTGTAAGAAAGGGACAGACACATCCCCAGAAAACAAAAATACCCTCATGCAGAAGCCATCATCCAGTATTATGAACCATTCACCATACATGGTGAAGGGCATTCTCAAGATTTTTCCCCAGCTGCGAATCCTACATTTCCATTACCGTTTGTCCCCTTTTTTTACATCTGAACAAAAGTACACATGCATTTTAGGCCTGAACTGATTAGTCTGATTCTATCCCTTCCAAGGTTAGCAGATTTCGGCGACCTATTGAGGCTGACAACAAACCATTAACCAATAGGATTATTCTTAAAATAGCATCCTGTTAAGTTAAGATCCAAAAAGAAATAAGTAAATGTTCAAACTCGAAAAAAACCAAGATAGAACTATGCCGTTAGCAGAAGGTTTGGCAAATAAATTTTTATAAGCTTCACTTCCAATCTTTATCAAGAAAAAAATGGTTCCAATTCCAATGGCCGCCGTGCCAGTAGGTACTTTACACCAAATATAATTCCGAGGAACAACCCATTCCTCAGTTCTTCAGTGGATTAATAGGTACTAGATAATCCTGGAGGCTGTTTTGTCTTGCTTGGAAAACCATGTAAAACAGTTTTGATTCCACAGTTGGAATAAAATGTTTGAGAATGAAATCTAATTTCTGTGCTGAAATGGTAATGTCTTAGATGGAAAGAAAGTAACAGAAGGAGGCATCCAGGAATAATTTTAGTGTTTGCTTAAGAATAAAAAGAGAGCAGACATTGGTATAAAAGAAAGTAGTCTTTCTAATCCCTTAGCAATCACAAGCTTTTGTAATAAACAAAACACAGTAATTCACAAGAGAACCACAAAATAATCAACTAAAGCAGCAGCAAAAACATATATCCATGTATATATATATAACAGACCAAGAATAGCCAAAAACTGTAACTTGTTTTCTGTTTCATAATGCAATGCAGCCAATAAATTTTCATTTTATCATGTTTTAAGAATAACCTCCTTCACTAATTCCTTCTCCTTTTTTTTTTTTCCAAATGCAACTAGCCTTAAGAAAATTAATTACCTTAACCGTTACTTTGCTCTTCACCTGACTCTCCAAAGCTTCAGTCATAGACTGTAAAAAAAACAAAATGATCAAAAACAAAACTAAAATCAGCCAAACAAAAAACAAAAAAAAAAATAGAAAAAACAAAGAAAAGAGTCAGGTGTGTGTTACCTTGTCGAATTGGACGAGGACTTGGATGGCAAGCTCGGGGTTGAGGGTTCCGCTCTGTACCATCTCGTCAAGGGTCTCAGTTAGGCACATCCCGATCGTCGACCTCCGGTACAGCTCAAACGTTGACATTCCCCGATGATCTACCGATCAGATCCCAAAAAGAAAAAGCAAAAAAAAAAAAACACTTTAAATTTGGAACCGGAGAGAGAGATGATTATATAATATATATATTACAGAAGTAAGAGAGCAAAGAGATATATTTTTCTTTTATGCGATTGAAAATGAAGGGGTTAACTACTACGTTTTGCTGCGTTCTGGTGGTTCTGGTTTTAACGTTGATTCGACTTTGGAAGGGAAAAAATTTGGGCGGAGAAGAATTTGGGGCCTTTTATACCCTAGTTTTTAAGGATGGGGGATTTTATAGCCGCGGCTTGTTTGGAAACCCCCGAATTTACCTTTCTAGCCTTCTCTCCCCGAACTGGCTACTGCTGCTTGTGTTTTATTTTTATTTTTTCTCATTTCTTTTTTGGGCCGACATAATGGGCCGGCTTCTTTTGGATTTGACAGTATTGTAATGCTACGTCTAAATGTTTTGATTTTAAAAATGGGAGAAACAAAAGTAGAGGGAAAAAATAATTAAGCTAAAGGAAGAGTATTTATTTCTGTTGGTAAACAAGCTTCAATTTGACGATACCGTAATGGCGTAACATGTAAGCATTGATTGTTGGTGATGCTTTTGAGCATGTTTTATCAAGGTATTGCGAAATGATATACTTGGGCTGGCTTTGTCTCCTTTAATTAATTAACAATGATTATAATAGGTGTTAAAAAAAGGAACTGAGGAAGGTTTCTCGAGAGAAAATGAATAAATGGTAGAATGGCATGCCTAAGTAATTTCCAATTTTTCATGCCCCATGTTGGGACTTAGAGAAGAAGATGTCTCAACCTTACCTTAGATCCTTGTCAGACAAGAATTTACTCACACATTCTAATATTGTCGTATCTCAAAAGGGAAAAGAAGAAGAATAAGAAGAAAAGGAAGAAGGGTCACAGCCTCACAGAAACACAGAAAAGGATGAAATCATTAATCATTCTACTACTACTAAAATGGGTTGAGGATAACAAAGCAGGAGTCAAGCATGAGCAATTGATTTGACCAGGCTTCGTTAAATGTATCGGAATTGAAAATATGCCATGAATCAACTTTGTTCCCCATTATCTACACATACATCCCAAATCATGGATGTATAAGAGCATATAGCTGTATACATATGTTTAAAATTTTGATTAAATTAATTTGTTAAAAATCAAAATTGTCGTGGACCAATTTTGCTCACACACAAGAACACAGCGTAAAATGTATAGTTGACCAACTTTCTTTTTTTTTGAAAGAAAGTTTAGGTTGAGGGGAGGCTCTCGGAAGTCCAAGGTCAGAGCAAACTATCAGGTTCAGCGAGCACTTATAGGGTTCTAACTCTCTACCTAATGGGAATGCTTATTGAACCTCAACCAAGTAAGCCAACGTTGGTTGGCAATTTACGGGAATTTAAATATACGATAGATGGATGGAGGTTTGATAAAAAGTTTTATGGACCTCACTTGTCTTGGGTGATTTAAACTATATCTTTATAACCGTTGTGCATATTTTCTTCATAAACACTTATGAAAAACACAATTCTTATATTCGGTTCACCCTCACATATGAATTTAGGCAGCCTTTCTTAAATCTTTTCTCGTTTGAAGTAGACTCTCTCAATCCCTCTGTACGTCAAATATAATAAAAGAAGGAAAAAGGAAAATAAAGGGCCCAGAGGTACTAAACTGACAACTGAGAAGGACCACAAGTGAATATTTAATTTCCTTGCATTTGATTTTCAAAAAAAAAAAACACAAAATCTGGCCGTGTCCTGCCGATCGAGGCGACCGAAGCTCCTTCAAACGACCCCCCGTCTCCTCCTCTCTCAAGAACAACAAACATACTCCACATTTTCTTTATTCTGCAAAGTCTCCCTCTTCCCTCTGTCTCTCTTCTTCTCTCTATAATACCGCGTTTGGTTCCAGCAAATCAAAATCAGAACATTCGAAGGCCAAAAATAAAAAAAGGGAAATCTGCCATTTAGATGGAAGCAATAAGAAAACAGGCCACGAAGCTTCGCGAACAGGTCGCTAAACAACAGCAGGTAACCACAATATCAAACCCTAATCTCCCCTCCTTTATCTGGATTCCAGATCCAAGTCGTTTTTGCTTAGTAAGAGATTTCAGCTTGATTTCCGTGATCGCTTCATTTCTGTTACCGCTCAAGCTTTCTGTTGTGTTCGTTTACCCGTCCAAAACATGTCCCTTTTTATTGGTCAAATTAGTGGCTGATTAGTTTCGTGTAATTTACCTACAAATGGGAATCCTTAAATGAGCAGGAAATAACCGGAATGCGGGTTATTTAGTGGACGAATATAACTTGTAGGAGGTGAAAATTGTTGTGGGAAATAATTGGTTTTAGTTAATTTACTGCTAATCGGGCATCATTAGACGGGTTTAGGTTTGAAAATTGAATTATGATTTGAGAAATTAGATTTGGTGGAAGTAATGATTGTGGAATAAGTCCAAATGATCTATCCGCTATAGTGTGATTGAGATGAGTATGCATTTATGTAAAACGGATTGGTTTATGATAGTTGAAGGGATTGAGACTCGGTGAAGATACCATCCGAACCACTTTCCAGTATATATTTTCGTTACTTCTGCCTCGAGAGTTTCTTTTATGCTTTTGTCTCTGTGGTGTATATATTCACTGAGCTTTGGTGTTATGCCTGCCATGTTTTTGAGATTCGTATTGGAGCTGAATTTTCTATGTATCGGATCGGTTGGTGTCCTCATGAGTAGATGCCCTTGTCAGTTACTCATTATGGTTGATGACTAGAGTGGATTTCTCATTCCACAAGCTATTACTCTTTCTCTTATTACCTTCTTTTCTTTGTTTTTTTTAATAACGTTACTGTTACTTCAGGCTGTTCTGAAGCAGTTCGGGGCAGGTGGGTATGGGGGTTCAGACAATGTCATCACTGATGAGGCAGAACTACACCAGCATCAGAAACTTGAAAAGCTTTACATATCCACCCGTGCTGGAAAGGTTGATCAGTCCTCCTATTTCGTATTTATCATTGTATATTTTCATTAGTTAACCTGTGAATGCCAAATGTCATTCTTCAGCATTTTCAAAGAGAGATTGTCCGTGGTGTAGAAGGTTATATCGTAACAGGATCCAAACAAGTTGAAATTGGTGAGCTGGGGAAAATTTTATGTACCAGTTGCTTGAATTTTATGTTGCATGGCAGAAAGGTGAGGTTCGTGTTCTGTTTTCTTTGTTTTTGTCAGGAACTAAATTGTCAGAAGATAGCAGAAAATATGGTGCAGAAAATACATGTACCAGTGGTAATACATTGTCAAAGGCTTCTCTAAGCTTTGGACGTGCTCGCGCTCAGGTGGAGAAGGAACGTGGGAATATGTTGAAAGCTCTTGGTACTCAGGTTTGTGACCACCAAAAACCCGTTTCTCTTCTACTGTTGGCATAGCTTTCTGTTAATCAGCCCCCTCAAAGCTTCCAACTGGGCGATAGACATTTCAGAAATGCTTAATTGAAATATTGATGTTGATGGGCTTGCATATCAACTCTTCAAATTTGCACATATAGCATACTGCCTCTGCTGGGTTAGCTGGTTGGTATGATGGATGGATATAAAGGGGTGCTCATTGGAGCTGATCACGTGTAATCTCTCTTTCTTTTTTTTCCTGGAAGCATTAAACAATTTTAGCCATTTTTAAAATTTTTGTTCAAAGGCATATCCTTTAATGCTAAGCCATAGAGTTGTTCAAGATTTGTGCTTCCAAGTATTCTCTTTGTCTTTACTGTTAATATTTGCTCACAGTCAATCTCATTATCACAGGCTCCTCTAATCATGTGCTTGATAAATATCTTTATATTTTATTATTAGGTAGCTGAACCACTTAGAGCAATGGTAATGGGAGCTCCCCTGGAGGATGCTCGACATCTTGCTCAACGTTATGACAGAATGCGACAAGAAGCAGAAGCTCAGGTATTCTGAACGTGGCTCTTTTGCTGAGATATCTAAATGTAGAATGTGCATTTCCTGTAGGATTGTCTAAACAGTTACTTGGATTATCTTAAAGGTGCATGTCTATTTCCTGTAGGATTTGTGCTTTATTCTTCTTATTGTCGAAAGCATGTAAATGCATCATGGACATAATATATGTGGAGTTCACAGCACCAATGTACTGCTAACAGGTTGATTTTCTTGCCAAAATGGTTTACTTATTTTCTCTTGAACCTAGACAGGCCATTGAAGTTTCCAAGCGTCAGGTGAAAGTGAGAGAAATGCCTGGAAACCCTGAGCTTGCTATGAAGTTGGAATCTGCAGAAGCAAAGCTGCAGGATTTGAAGTCAAATATGGCAGTACTGGGGAAGGAAGCGGTTTCATCAATGGCTGCTGTCGAAGCTCAACAACAAAGGTTGACTCTCCAGCGACTTATTGCTATGGTACTGTATACTATAGGCTTCCTCTTCCATTGTTTTTTTGAGTTGAATTGCAGTTGTAAGCTATTAGATCTGATGCCTCCTTTTGGGATCTATGCTATGATTTGAAGGTTGAAGCAGAGCGTACTTATCACCAAAGAGTCCTCCAGATACTTGATCAGCTTGAAAGTGAGGTACTTGACGTTATTATGCAAAAGTCTTTTTCATCAAGTTTCTTGTTATTTGATTTCAATCAAAAAGAAAAATTCTTAATATTTTTCCTGCCATCCATCTTTTTGTTACTTGCAATAGATGATGTCAGAGAGACAAAGAATCGAAGCACCTCCTCCCCCTCAGGTGGAGAATACGATGCCTCCGCCTCCACCTTATGAAGAAGTAAATGGTGTATATGCTTCTCACTCAAACAATGGCTCAACGGACAGCATGGGTTACTTCTTAGGGGAGGTTAGTCACTATGTTTATCTTGTGTTGGCTAATTTTTTAGCTGCAGCGCATGACCTTTATAATACCAAAGTCCAATGTTCTTGTGTGCTTTTACCATCCTGCTGCAGGTTATGCATACATATCATGCCGAAACTGATGTGGAGCTGAGTTTGTCTATTGGTGACTTTGTTGTTGTCCGAAAGGTTTGAACATTTCTTACAATTTCTGTATTTATTTCTACAGATCTATGGAAACTGATGTATGGGAATCTGCTGTTCATTCTTGGCAGGTAACAAACAATGGGTGGGCTGAGGGGGAATGCAAAGGGAAAGCAGGTTGGTTTCCATTTGGATACATCGAAAGAAGGGAACGTGTGCTAGCTAGCAAAATTGCTGAAGTTTTTTAAAGGTTTTCTTCCGGGTTGCCTTCTAGTGGAGCATTTTGTATGTGTGTATGTTTGGCTCTGCCCGTGCTCAAATGTGGAACCATGTGGTGTTGCAAAATAGAAGGCTATAGCTGTCGTTCTTGTGATATAGATACCAACTTTACACAGCAATCTTATTGATTTAGAATGTGTGTATTATTGCTTTAATCTTTTCTGTACGACTATCATCAAGATTTTGACCGAAATTGTTGATATTGTGTATGATGAGTGACAACATTATTTCTCCCAGCCTGTCGTTCTCTTTTCTGGCATGTGAGGGTTTGCTTAGATTGTGCTATTAAGACACATATGTTGCCTAAGCAAAATTTTATTTTAAGTTACACTAGTAACCCATTTCCAATATCTAGGTTTATACTTTATTGTTTGCCTTAGGTTTCTCTCTTTCCAGCCTCTGGGGACTTCCAATCAGTATACATTGTCCCCTTTCCACCCTTTGTTTCTGCTATGTCTTGCTATTCCCTGGTCAAACAAATCCTGAAGTTTTATAGTCCGGCAATCTGACTCTTTTCTTTTGAAACTTATGGCGAGCAGACTATAGTCTATAGGTGATCGTATCTTATTTATGGCGACGTGTCGAGTTACGGGGAGAGATTAGTTCGAGTCGATTGGGATATTCTTCTAGTATAAAAAAAAGGTGTTTGTATCTTATTTATAGTTTTTTTTTTTTTTGATGAACTTATTTATAGTTACATGAGGGGAAGAAAAGTAGGGAATTCTTGCCGCTATCTGGGATCTCGGACCTCATGGACAAATGTTTAGGTTAGGACACGTCTGCCTATCCAGAAACTCGACCTCATGGACAAATGTTTAAGGACACGTCTGCCTATTAACTGACATTTTTCTTCATTCCATTCTTCAATGTCAATGACCAAATTATGTGTTATAGCTTCCAAAAGATTTACCAACTGTATCTTCTGTAGGATTTTGATTTTTACTCTTGTGGAGGAATGCGGCAAAGAGATGTTACACTAGCGCCAAAACATCTCGTCGTAGCACCACCAGGAAAACAGAAGGGACAATCCGCTTACTTTTTGGCAAAAGTTGGAGAGCATCATAAGCTAGCAAAAACTTAAAAGTGGTACTATTCGCCTCCGTCCCTATAAAATCAACCCTCGATTGCTATTGAGGGTCTTGTTTTCAGATTTCAGGCTCTTGAATGGCTTAATGATCAATAAAGATATGAAACAGGATTTTTGAAAGCTAACAGAGATGCATTAGGCATTTTTGTACTGAATACACATGAAACTTGAGTGAGGCATTACAATATCATACACAAAAACTAGAAAAAGCAGCCGGCATCTAAGAAGGCATGCACTTTTGTCGCCGACCATCCATGCACGGGAAATCTAGAAAGTTGCCACACTGCAGAAACATTTCAACAATCATTTTCTATAGGGGTTTATATCAAAAGACCAATCAAGGATCATTCATAGCCAACCTTACCTAGTAACTTGATCGGTTGGCAGAGAGATAAGCAAGAACGATGGACAATATGACAAAAAATAGGACAATCTGCATAGGAACTTTGCAAGTCAGTTGACATTATTCAAGAGTTCAACGGTATGCATGTAGCACATGAAATGGAATTTTTGAAAGAAAATGAAAAGGGTCAATAAAGAAGCTGAGGAAGGCACAAAACTTAAAGAATCACTTCATATCAAAGAGGGACTCACCACCGTGGGGTTGTACTTGGGCTCACTCCTAACTACAAAAGGTTTCCTGGTAGGAAAAAAAAAAAAAACCTTCAGCAGAACTACACAAAAGAAAGCCACATTAACATATTCAGAAGATAGCTTGACAAACCTTTTGTTAAGAAGCCCAGACTCTCTGCATGTTTTTTGTATCGCTTCCAGCCTGTTCAATGTTTTTGTTGCATTAGGATCATTTTTGTTCACCTGCATGCAGAAACAGGATAGATTATCATCTGTTATATCTTGAACAAATTGTGCAGTAGTGATCAACGTTGAAGGTGAAAAGTCAAACCCTGAAACAGTTTCAAATGTTGAAGCAGCTAATTTTTAGGGGATAAATGTTAAGCAATAAAGAATGATGTATTTGTCTATTTGATACTACAAAATGAATAAACATAGCTTTTCTCTATAATTTGGGATTATTTCTTATTTAGAATTAGTAATACCACTATACCTTGGACTTCAGCATACAAGAAAAATCAAAGAAAGCGCCATATACATCAGCCATCGTTTTTGTTCGGTCAATGATTTTAGCGGTGAGACCTAGAAACAGAATAACAAAGAATCAAACTGCATTAGTTACCACAACTCCAGCCCATTATATTCTACATTCAGACAAAGGCAATGATGTTTAGCCACAAAGAAAAACTAGATTAATCTTACCACGCCTCATTTTCACTACGCCTCTGAAGACTTCAATGTTGTCATAGCAAATTGCTAGGGTCCCAATTGCCATGATCTAGCAACAAGTTTTGTGTCAAATAAGGTGCAAGCTTTGAGAACAACCCATCATAACAACTAGGAGAATAGGTATGCCAAATATTAACAAAGCAAAAAATGGAATTTACTACAAAACATGAAAGTTTGGACACAGTAACATGCTATGAGAATCTGCAGAGAAGACCAGAGCAGCAAAATGCTACTCCCATTCGGTAGTAGCACAAAAGCAGAAATCTAGGGAGCTAAAACAGAGAACAAAATGATCGAGGAGGTAGAGAAAGAGAAATCACATGGCAAGTTCCTTGGGGTTGAGCATCACAGCATGACCACATTATATAGTTAAAGAAAATATGTTAATAAAATTGCAGAGGCACAATGTTTTATCTGATAGCTGCATGAACTCAGGAAAAACTCAGTACTACCAATTTAGGTTCAGTCATCATTAACTTACAAATGCCACAGTGATACAACATGGTCATATGATTTCTTACTGTGAGCCTTAACAAGCACATGGATAAAATCTCAGAATTATCCAATTCATAGGCAACAGCTCAAACCCTCCATCCAAAATGTACCACAAAACCACTTTGCAGTTACTGACATATTCACACACTAAATCAACTTAGTACAGATTCATTCTCCAAAATGGCAAGAGAATGGACAAACAATCTACTGTCTTCTCCTTGAAACAACATTTCCAAAATTAAAAACTAATTAAAATAAAAAATATTAGTAAGGCATACTCCTCACCTGAGGGATGGCACAGAACCGAAATATAGCAGGATCACGCAATGCAGACATGTACTTCAAAGAATCATCCACGTGCATCAAAGCATTAGTAACCATATCATTCAAGCATTGAACTGCCTTGACTGAATTCTCTTCATATTTCAAATCCTGAAGAGCAGAACATGTGGAGGGGAGAAAGCCAATAGGATTAGGTGAACCAGATATATGACCATCACATTTCTACGCCCACATTTGAATTTAGTGATGAAGCATGCAAATTCCAGACTTGAACATATAAAACAACTAAACAAGAGACAAACCTCAAGCTTGTTAACATATTTAGCCCAGATCTCTCGAGGCCAGAACATGCGTGATTTGGGTATCTCATTTACATCCTCCAGATAATCTCGAATAATGTTGGTTTTCTGAGTTTATCAAAACCAGAAGACACAGAGTTAGCAACGAAATCATAACAAAGCAGAGAGGGGATTTCATGGAAATTTTTGGCTTCATGCATCACAGAAATACCTGAAGAAGCAAACCCATTGAATTGGAAAGACTATCTGAAGCCAAATCTTCCAATCCAGAGGCATGGAAAAGTTTAGACAGGCCCAGACCAACCAGGCCGGCCACATAGTGACAATATTCATCATAGTCATCAACTGTTTCCACCTACAAGACAAGAGGTGAAACAAGATTACACAAAAGTAACATTTTTTCCAATATGCACCATGCAAAACCAAGATTGTAACTCTGAAGCTCATCAAACTTAGATGAGTATTTAACTAGCTTCAGCAAGCAGTTCATAATCAAACAACCCATTACAGTTTTACAAATAACTTGAGCTAACAAAAGCCTAAAAATTGATGCCCTCAAAATTCCTGCAGCTTTTGGATTATGTGACACACGCATGTGCATCTGTTCTAGAATATATCTCTATCATATGCTATATTAGAAAACTAGTTAGTGATTTCCAAAGAAAGTCCCAGTTATTTTTGAACCCTCTTACAGAACAAAATCCCTCATCACTTACCTCCTTGCATATAAATTTTGCCATTCCTGCACCCATTCTCTTGGTAATATCCTCAATCGCCTCCTGGTAACTGCAAATTTAATTGAGGTCAGCAAGCCATAAGCATTCATTTAGAGAAGTAAACAAACCTAAAACTTTTTGTAGTCCACTTATTGCGATTAGGTGCAACATGAATGAGGTTGTCGTAAAGGAATATAATCACCATAAAAAAAAAAAGAAACGCTGAGCCATAAAAAAAAAAGAAAAAAAAAAAAGACCTCGACCAGGCAAAGTAAGAGTGAGAGTAGGAGTACCCTTTTCCAAGCTCCAGAAAAGCAGTGGAAACATCATGAAACTGGTCCATGAGAACTTTATAGTACTTAGTACCACCTTAACCAGATAACAAAAGTAAAAAGTTTCAGTAATACTTCTACTGAAAATTTAAAACATAAGCTACAATAATTTATAATAAGCAAACGAACTCCAACAAAGATCTGAGTTAAGAAAGGCTCACATGAAAAATGCCAGTGAGGATCATAGATGTGACGGTGAAAAGCTATCAGGATCGGCACTTTGACATCTGTAGGTATGCTGGTATCATCCTCTGCACACACAAAAAAACACCAAAACCAAATAGAGAAAGTCAGCCAAACCAATCCCAAACATCAACACCACCATCATCATCATCAGCATCGCAAAGATGAAATGTTGAACAAGAACAAACCGACGGTGTCGAGCGCGCGAAGCACCAGATAGAATATACACACCTGCAAAAAAATAAAAAAGAGAGAAAAATGATTAGTTTCTCTACATTTTAAAATTTGCAACAAAACAGAAACCGCCTCGTGCCACGGCGACATTTCCGAGGACACGAAAAAACCGACTTCTACTAGTAGTACTATCATCATCACTCTTAACCAAAAAAAAAAAAAACATTCCTCCTAAACATTGATAAGCTGTCTAATTAATTAATAATGACGATAAAAATAGTAATAATAAGCCGAGGAGGAATAGGGGGAGAGGAGGAATTACGGCGTTACGGAGCTCGGGGCCGAGCTGTTGGATGACGAGGGCGAAGCTACGGGAGACCTTGTGGAGCATAGTGTAACAGAAGGCCCAGTGAGGTTGCGGCGGGATCTGCTTCTCGGCGTGCCTCACCGCCATCTTCAGCTTCAGCAGCGGGTAGAAATCGTCCGGGTGCTTCAACACCGCACCTAAACTCCCCATTCCGCTTCTTGCTTGTTTGGCTCTCTCTCCTCTTCTTCTTCCTCTTTTTCAGATCTCGAAGATCAAAGAGCGAATCTGATTTTTGTGAGAGGAAATTTGCGATACGGAGGAACGGGAAATGGTGGTGTGGAGGAGGGAGAGAGAGGAGCGTGCGAGGGTGAGTTGTTCGTTTTTGTGTTTTGTGCGTGTTTTTTTACTTTTTTAATTTTAATTTTTATAGAGAGGAGGGAGAAGCCAGGTTGGTTGACAATTGACATGGTCCCTTCTGGTGTAAGATGACAGCGTTTTTAGTGATTAGGATTTTTTAAAAATAAATTTGTTTTTTAATGGAGTTGAATCTGTCGCGGAGGCGTCCAAAGTCTAAATTCATTCAATTCTGGGTTTAAAAAAAATGCGTTTCTGTCGGTTTGTGAAAATTTCTGGCAACGAGGAGAGGAGAACGACGCGAATAATATAATACAGAACACGTGGACTTGAGTGGGTGGGAATTGGACGGAAATGTTTGTTTAAGGTGGTGGCCTGGTCGGGGAATAAGTTACTGGAGGGTTTCTTTTCGCATTTTTCTGCTGGAGGGGTGTATATAATGCTCGTCTTTCAGTGTCAGTAATGTTTATTCTAAATAATCCATCCTTCAATCAAATACAAAACTATGGATCTAGACCTACAATTGAATATATATATAATCTTTTGACAAAAAACTGTTTGACGAATCTATTAAAAAGAAAACGGACCCATATGATTTAATTAAAATGTTTAGATATATATTTGGAGTTTAATTTCTTTTGGACCGGTTCCTCCCCAATCTTTTTCCTATTAAAATTACACAACTTGCTGTGGCAAGATAAAATTGAGAGTTCATTGACAATTAGCTTCTCTGGAGAGCCTTTATCTTGTATATTGTTTTAACTGATGCTTGCATTACGCTTTCTTTCTACTTTTGAATGAATTTAACCAATAATTTCCATTGATAACAAAAAATAAATAAAAATTGAGAGTTGAAACTTGAAACCTAAAGAGATTAAGCAGGCTTAAACTTTTTTTTAAAAAAATAATGGTTGGGTACTTTTTTAAATTTAAACTCTTTATCTTGATCATTCCTTATTTTAGCATAGTCGTAATATAGCATCAACTTCGATATTTCTTTTCTTCTTTTAGAATTGAAGAGATGCATACATAATCATGGGGTAATGTCTGCTTAGCCGTTTTTTTAATTGAAGAGATTTTTCTTTTTCGAGGAATAAAGAGATATTTTTTCTTAATTACCCAATCAAAATCAATATTTCCATTAGCTCCAAGACAACACGTTCGATGGCAACGCACATAGAATGGGTCTGGTATGGTGGCAGTATCTTCTCCAATTAATGAAATGGATTTGTCAACCCCGCCATTTTTTCAATTGAAAACCCATACGTACAATGCAGGCATGGAAAAAAGTATTACTGGAACTTGACCAAGCATTTATCAGTTGGGTAGACAGCTTGCTAGTATCTAAGGACAGTTGATGATTAATTAATACTCCTTAATAGTAGTGCTTCGTCCTGCATTTAACCAGAATTGGTTGATAGGACCTCAGCCACCAATAGCCCAACTGCTTTTAATTAACCCTCTTTACATATTTGAAACAAATAATGAGATTTGTTCTCCACATTGACGCAAATGGAAGTTAACTTGGGTACATTTGATCGAATTTTTTAAGCAAATATGTAAAGAAAATGCGAACATAAAATTAGGGATCCAGGCTAGGGAATGACTCGAAGAAAATTCTGTAACTTTTCCTGTAGTTAATATATTTTGATTAACTATTAGGTTCCTCAGCCAAACAACACTGCTTGTTTCTTACTGAATTTTGACTAATTTATACAGTACATTTAGATTTTTTTTTTGTTTTTTTGATGAAGTACATGTAGAAGTTTACTCCTGCTATATACATTAAGGGAGCACTTTATTGTTAGAGTGATATGGGAAAATGAAGGCGAAGCCAACTTTTGCCATCATTGCAAGTCTGTTTGCAGTAGTTTGTATTTCTCAAAACTTGGTAAACTATTTGTATAGTTCGAAACTTTTTGCCACCCTACAAGTCTCGAGGATGTCTAAATTGGTTAAATGAAAAACACATTCTAATTAGGTTGCTAGATGTAAGTATGATCATATGAGGGATCATTTTTCAAATTATATAAGTGCGATTCGAAATTGAAATATTTTGAAGTATCAGTCCTACTACTAAAATTCTATTTTGGTCAAGTAGTATTAAATGGCTTGGGGTTAGTTATTTATTAACCAACAGAACTTTGAAAAAAGGAAAAAGAAAAAAAAATTTGTTGGTTGAACTATAATTAATTACCATATCACGTGGCACTATGTAATTACAAAATATTTTTACAATTCCTTTAAATAATGCTAAATTGCTAATCATGAAGTGCAAGAGATTTTAGGGATATAATATAGCCTTACTTTTAACACATAAATTAGTTCAAATGATTTAACACTAAGTAAACTCAAGTAAAGTCTCAAGTTTGAGTATTATAAATGAAAAAAAATTAATGTTAGAAAATTTTACCATTTAGTAAGCTGATCCAACAGAATTAAACCATGGCGAGA
Source organism: Turnera subulata (assembly GCA_028386065.3). Lineage (NCBI taxonomy): Eukaryota > Viridiplantae > Streptophyta > Magnoliopsida > Malpighiales > Passifloraceae > Turnera > Turnera subulata. The sequence continues at coordinate 155,436 of JAKUCV010005341.1, forward strand.
TAAAAAAAAATGTAATATTATTGTTAAAGGAAGTTCAATACTTGTGTAGTCAAAACAACATCTCTCTAGCATTTATGTTCTACTTCCTTACCGTAGGGATTCACACAGTTGATTGATGTATCATGTATGTACCTCGCAATTGCCTTAAAGTGGTGTGGCTGGATTTTGTGGATTATAATGAAATAAATAATTTATGTTTTCTCCTAAGAAGGACTCGAATGATTCTTGTTTGAATTTTTCATGTTCGTAATGAAAATTCTCAATTTCTTTTAACAAAAACAAAAGTTCTGTAACAGCCCGGATAAAATTTTTTATTTTTACCGGGACTGTAGAAGTCTTTCTACAGTGATTTACTGTTGAATTAATCTTGGGTAATTAATTCAAGATAAATCGGGAGTTGTTTTTCGAAACCGAGGGTTTTTCCACGCTCGTGATTTTCCCGTGAATTTTTCGGAACTAAGTTGGTATTTTTCGGGTTTCGGAATTTCTCGGAAAATCACACCGGAAAATAACTAAGGAGGTATCTGTTATTTTCTGGTCCAGATCGGATTCGCCCGTAATGCAGACGAACTGCATTATTGTTAATCACATGTTAAATAGTAATTAACATGTTATATAATGAGGAATCAGCAGAAGGCAGCCGGTGGGAGAGGAGAAGAAAAAAAAAGAAAGAGAGAAAAAGGAGAGAAAAAGAAAAAAGGAGAGAAAAAGGAAAAGAGAGAAAAAAAAAGAAAAGAGGGAAAAAGAAAAAAAAGAAGAAAAAGAAAAAGAAAAAAAAGAAGAAGAAAAGAGAAAACAGAAAAAATATATATATACTGAGAGAGGAAAGAAAAAAAAGAAAAAAAAAAGGAAATCAGAAAATAGAAGAAAAGAAAATCAAAGAAAAAGAAAGAAATCAGAAAATAAGAAAAAGAAGAAGAAAAATGAAAAAAAAACCCGAAGAAGGAGATGAATAGTCCGTCACCATTCGGGTTACTGTACACGCGACGGAGTTCCGACCGTCTTCTCGCCGCACCGACGCCGCCACCGCCTTCGCCGTCACGTCGCGACCTCACCCCTGCCGGCCCCGAGCTGTTACGCCGCCGGACGCGCGCGCAGGAGGCGTTGACCCGCCGGATTGCCCACGGATCTGCTTTCCTCCGCCGCTGCTCTGCCGCCTGCCGTCACCGCGCCTCCGTTCCACTTCCCGTGGAGTCGCCACCGTCCGCCGCGTCTGCTGCTGTGCGCGCCTTCCTCCTCGCGCTCGCCATCGCCGCCGCGCCGCTGCAACCCGCTGGTAAGGCCGGGTTTTACCTGTTTCCTTGCCGGGTCGCACCCTTCCTGGGTTGGATCCGGGTTGGGTTTGTTCTATTTATGTTTTTTAATATATATATATATATATAAATCTGTTTGTATAGTTAAATTCTGTTAATTAATTTCTGAAAAAATATATACATATGTTCTGAAAAACATAGTAAGCTTAGATTATGGTAAATATATGTGTATACTTTTATTCTTTGCAAATAAAATAACTATGTTTTATTATTTTTAGAAATGGTTATTTGGAAAAAGATATATATATGTAATATATTTATTTCTGCTGGAATATAATTCTGGGAAGATATATATTTTGAGAAAAACTGTTAGTATGGATTTTGGTATTCTGGAAAATATATATATGTATATATACTTTGATTCTTGGAATTAAAGATAATTATATTATTGTTTTGAAAATTAATATTATGTTTATAACATGAAAATAATTTCTGAAAATTTAATTTATGTATTAATTTTTCTCTGGAAAATTATGGTTGTGGTATTTGTTTATAAAAATGTATTTTGAAAATTTAAGGTAATTATATTTTGATTATAAATAGGTTATTATTTTTTCGGGAAAATTATGATGATTATTATTTTGGGAAATTATAACTATTCTATGGAAATATTTTGAAAAAGAGTTTTAATTAAAGTATGGTACCGAAATTATATTCGGAATTACGTACGGTAAATATTTTCGGTAAAAATGATAGTAATAAAGGATATATAATCGGGATGGGATTATTACGCATTTTGGGCATCATAGCATACCGAATATGTGCATTTATGTGAGTATGTGTTGTTTCGATGTATAGGTACGGAATCGGGCAGTTTCCCGAGGAGCCGGCGTCGGACCAGTCATTGTCTCCGAAGTTGAGTAATCGGCCAAGGTGAGGATGGATTTCCTTCAATATGTGCCTATATTACTCGGTAGTTGTGTTGTTGGTTTTGCACTATTGGGTGTTGCATTTGCTATGTTATGTTTCGGGATGTTTATCCCATTATCTTGATTGGGGTCGGGATGTTTATCCCATGTCGGTTTTGGATGTTTATCCTTGAGTATTTTTGGTATAGAGTATAATGGTTAAATAATGAATTGTGATAAGGATGTCGATCCTTGATTTTGGATAGGGATGTCTATCCCAGTATCCTGGTTAGGGGTGTCGATCCCTATGATTTGATTTTGATGACGATAATATAATTGTCGCGTGATAAGTAGTGGTACGACTCGATGGTTTAAGACTGTTTCGTGGTGGCCTTGACCTGGGTTACTTGATAAGCATGTCTATGCTTGGGATGTCTATCCCGTGATATATTTTTGGGATGTCGATCCCTGGGTTCTCTGATTTGGTCTGGCACCCGGAATGTGTTGATAACCAGGTTTGACCTCTAGCTTATCCGTGACGGGGCCCGGAAAAGATAAAATTGGAAATTGGTTTTTATTGAGTCTTTTTGGTCTTGGACCGGCTTTGGGTCGAGTCTTTTGGTTTGACTGTTGTGCTTGCCTTGAGTAATTTTAGTGTTCATATTGATTGTCTTTCCTTCGTCGGTGAGCACTTCGGACTCACCCCTCACCTGCGGACTTTCGTCCCGTAGGATGAGTTGTTCATTGTACAGGATCGGTGCATTCCAGATAGGCTGCAGCGTTATCCCTTGGACAGGGCTCGGATCCATAGTTTGCATCTATGCATACAGTGTTTATGTGAGTTTTATAAGTCTTCCGCTGTGCAATGTTTTTGCTATTATTGGGCCATTGGGCCAGTTTTGTTATTTATGATGTTTCCTGTTTTGGGTTGTTGAGCTCGGGTTTCAGTTGTGTACACTGTATGCTTGGGCTGGTTTGGTTGGGTTGTCATAGTTCCGGCACGTGTTTACTGTGTACGGTAAATACGGGTCGGGGCGTTTCAAGTTCAACCCAATCTACCCTGTTTGCGGTCAATGTGATCAGTATGTCAAAAGGAAGAGGATAGAGGAAGTCATATATACTTAATTTGTGTAAAAAAAAAAAAGAAGAAGAAAGAAAAACTCAAGCTATATTCTTAAAATAACCTGTGTCTCTTTCTATATTTGTAACAGCCCAGGTAAAAATTTCATTTTTACCGGGACTGTTTAAGTTAAATTATAGTAATTTACCATTGATTATAATCTTGGGTAATTAAATTATGGTAAATCGAGCATTGGATTCTGAAACCGAGCCTTGTCCCACGTTCGGGATTTTTCTGCGGATTTTACGGACCAAAGTTGGAATTTTTCGGGTCCAGGAATCCTCGAAAAAAGCCGGGTTTATCCTCGAGTTAACGGACCAGAAATAAGGTAAGTGGGTATAAAAGATATTTTCTGGTCCAGGTGGGTCATACTTCACATGCAGCATAGTAACTGCATAATTGAAGTTCAATTATTCAGCCGCCTTTTCCCTATTCAGCATGTGAACTACCTGTTATGCTTGTGATATACCAGTGACGTTTGCTGCCTATTAAACCTCACCTCCTCTGCATGTCTTCGCACCATCATCACCAGCTTCACCCTGCAAAAAAAAAAAACACAACGACCATCTCCTTCCTGCAACTAATCAGAAAAATAAGAAAAAAAAAAGAAAAAAAACCTAAGCACAACACACAACCGCCACGTCATCGTCACCATATTCTTTCCCTTCCTCTTCTTTTTTTCGTTCTCTACCTGCCGAGGACACCACCGGCCGACCACCATCCACACCAAGCGAGACCACCACGCCGCCATCTCCTCCCTCTCCTTTTTCCCCTCCTCCCTGCCGCGACGCTGCCGTCTCCCTGCAGCAGAACGACGCCGTCGACGACAGGAGTCCACTTCCCCACCGCCTGTGCACCGGCGACCCGAGCAGGTCGCGCCCTCCGTTTTCCCTTGCGACGCCGCCGCGTCGGTCTCCTCTCCTCACGCCGCCTTCGCCCCGCCGTCCCGCGTCGTGCTGTTCGCGCCGCCGTCGCCTGCGAATCGAGGTGAGCACGACCCGTTTGGAAGAGGCTCGACCCGGAAGCATAGTATGGGCCGCGGGTCAACCCGTTTTGGAGAATGGGTTGGGTTGTTGGGCTAAGACCGTGGGCTTGGGCGCGGGCCTGTCCACACGGGCCTGGGTCTGCGCCTTGGTCTGCCTGGGCTTTGTTCTGGGCTTGATGGTCTGGGCTTGCCTAGGATTGTTTGGGCTTAACCCTTGGGCCCAGTCCGATTAAATTAAAAAAAAAAAAGAAATAAAAAGAAAAAGAATAAATCTGGAAAAAGAAAATTGTAACGCCCCGGATTTTCATAATTTGATTTTTCTCGGAATTTTCGAAATTATTATTCCAATTTTGCCCTTGAGGAATTTTCGGATTTTTGGTTATGGAAATAAATTATTATGCCTTGGAAATATCAATTTTAAGTTGGTATTGTTCATGGTTCGGGTCCCGTGGAAAACGGATTCGAGATCGGGGTGAAACGCGAGGTTTAATATGGTTTCTAATGAAACTACGTCGTTTTGAAATAGGAAAAAAAAAAAAAGAGACGTTGACTGGCCAAGGGCGGGTTGACCGCGCCCTAGTCCAAAACGGCATCGTTTTGGACCAGGCCGGCCAACCCTAACCCCAAGCCTCCCTTCTTTCTCTTCTTCTCTTTTCATACTTCCTTCTTCTTTTTTTTCTTTTCACCCCGACGGCGCCGACTCCCTATTCTCCCCCTCTCCCTCTTTTCTTTTTTTCCTCATTCTCTTCCTCTCTTCCTCTCCTCTCTCTCTCCCTCATCTTTTCCCCTCTCTCTCGGCCGTCCCTCCCGTTCTCTCCTCTGCTTATTTTTTTTTTCTTTCACGCCGGCCTCGTATCTTCCTCTTCCCATCCACGGGCCGCCTCCACCTTTGGAGCTCTCATCGCGGCTGGAGCACGCCGCTGCTGTCGCCGCCGCCGCCTGGGTAAGTGCCGCCGTCCCTCCCTCTTCCTTGTTCCTTCGTCTTTACTCTTTATTCTCGTTGGGGCCGATTTGTTTTAAGGGTTTTAATTCCGATTTGTTGTTTTTGATGGGCGTTGGATCGGTGGCGGGGGGTTGTGGTTGTGTTGGGTGTTGTGGAT
>JAKUCV010005342.1:0-45535 GCA_028386065.3 Turnera subulata
ATATCTTTTAAAAAAGTGCATATTTAAGCAATTAAAAGATATATTATTATTTCATAACATTAAATAAATAGTTTATCTTTTTATAACAAATTAGATCATTTTAATGGGATATCTCATAGTCAATCTTTGGGATTGAACCCTCCCATAAAAGTTTGATCCAGCTACTCTATGAGATTAATCCATCCTTAATGAGTTAATTTTTTTCATAGAAAAATTTTTACAAAAGAGAAAAGCTTGAATAGGAAACGTGCTGCTCCTTGTGTCCCGAAAAGGGAAGGATGTAGGAAGCCCTTTTTGTCACGGGTACAGAGTTTAGAGCTGCGAAAGATGTCCGTGCGGTTCAAGCCTCAGTTTGATCAACCTAAGAACACTAATATGGAGAGAATATAAAGAGAAGAGAAAAAGGAATTTGGGAGAAGCTTTGTGTATTATATTAATGGTGAAAGAATACAATACACACCCATACTTTCCCCTTCTATGTCATGCACTATTTATAGATTACACATAAGAGTTCAAACCCTTTATAACTTATCCATCCCATTTGAATTCAAACTAATTTAATTCTTGCTCAATATTCAAATTAACTTAAATTCAAACAAGTACCTATCTTTATTTAAATTTGAATGGCTAGTTCAAATTTAAATAACGATAAGCCCAACTACCTCGCACACATCCCGGGGTCATGAGCTTCGTGTGTGCCTTCAGGGCCCATCCCCTGACATTTTGCTCCTCTAACTATAACTTATACATGCCGGGCTAGTTTTTTTTTTTTTTGGTAAAGAACGAGCAGTGACTAGCATTAACTAAGAGACATCCCGCAATACAGAACGTAAATCGTCCTGTAATAGGCGGTTACAACCAGCCGGAGGTGATGAAAAATAAGTACAACCAATATGGTCTGCTAAAGCAAGAGAGGCTAAGAAATCAGCAACCAAATTCTCTTCACGGTAAACATGACTAAAGCTGCACTCATCAAAGGAGCACAATAGAAGCCGGATCTCATGCATCAAAGACAGCGACTCAATCCGACTAGGAGAAAGACCTGTAAGAACATCGACCACATCTTGCCGTTCCGATTCCAAGATAATACACCGAGCCCCTTCCCTACTCGCCAGAGCAAGACCATAGCTAGTTGAATGTGTTTTTAGTTTTTTTAAGGATGAAAAACATGTGCATTCATAATTTGTCATGCATGCATGTAGTGTGCAAAAGATCAACCTTGAGTCTTTGAGAAATTTTAACCGCCACAGTCCATGGTCACGAATAAAGCTCACATTCTTAATTTTAATTTTTTTTTAATCCATATCCACCACTCCTTCCCAATTTTATTTTTGCTCCTAAACAAATCAAAAAAGCATTACGAATAATTATAAAATCGTGTCACTTACATCAGCAAGATTTTATTTTATGACTTATCCCTCAGCTTCCCAAATAAAGATGGAGAGGGAAAAAAGACTAGAGAAAAAAGTAAATAATTGACTTACAGAGAATAATTAAAAAAAAAGGAGAAATATAAGATGAAAGATTTTTAAAAGAATAAGAAATTAATAAAAATATTGAAAAAATGAATTGATTTTATATTGCTAGCGTGGACCGGATTGAAACCCAGCCCAACACGAAACCTTGGATTGAAACCCAAACTGATGGGATAACCCCATCCTATATTGCCGCCTAACGTGGACCGGATATAAAACGAAAGGGTATCACCCGTTTACGGAAATTAGTCTCACCATTCAAATTTCTGCCATAGGGTTTTTTTTTTTTTCTCTAACTTAATTTTGTCTATCGATCGTCGGGAATAATGTCCGCCGTCGTCGAAGAAAGCCTTGGATCTCCTTGTGAGAAACTTGTGTACATGGAAGAGGAGAAGTCATCGGACGTCTCGGACGGATCGGAGGACTCATCGGTCACGGAGTTGCATCCTGAAAAACGTGCAAGGATAGAAGAGGGCGNGAGCCGGAGCATCCTGTCCCAGATGACAGCCCTGAATTCTCCGATGTGGACTCGGATACCGAACCACCTCAAGACTTCGATTGGGAGTTCGATAGCCCGGATGATTACGAGAGTCCCGAGGAAAGAGCCAAGACTCATCAGTATATGAGGGAGATTGCTGAGTCCGGGGTGATTATTGATCCCTTTTTGATACATATATTTTGCTTTTAATTGTCACTACATATGTCTTCTTGTATTAATTATATTTTGATCTTTTGTTTTTTTGGTTTTAGGGTTTCGACTATACGGTTGTTCCTAAAAACACCGGAATTGATGGATGCGCGCCGGTCATTCTGGATGAACATTACAAAACTGTTGCTTTGGTGGAAGAGTTTACCATCCGAGCTATTAAGAGTAACAACAAGAAACCGGTATTTTTTTTCCTCTGTTTTTTTTTTCTGTTTTTGGGTGCTTTTTTTTTTTATATGATTGTTTTACCAATTCAAATAATTTTGAATAGCTGGCAAGGAAACTGGAGTTTTTGAATCTTGTGAGGGCTACTGTCAGCTTCGCCATGGGTTGGACATATTATGTTACATTCAAGGCCAAAGATACCGAAACCCAGGAGGAAGTGATTTATCGAACAGAGCTATATGAAGATTTTCAAAGGAACTTATATGTGAAACAATTCCTGCCTAGACCAGTGAAAATAATAACTAGGTGGATGTTGTAAATGAACGGTTTATTGGAGAATGTTCTTGTTAAAGAAAAATGGAGGAAGAAAGGTGAGGAAGAAGAAGAGGAGTGGGGAACCGAGCAGCTCTTCAGCTCGTTTTGCTCTGCGTGTTTTAATTAATTCACTGAATAATGAATATATACAACGAGTAGGTGGAACAGTGACTCTACATTTTTTATCACGTTTTATAACACTCCCCCTTGGATGTTACTGTTCATTGGGTAAAATACGCTAAGTAAGAACTGCCTCATTAAAAACTTTACCAAGAAAAACGCTGTGGGATAAAAACTTGGTGAAGGAAAAAAGAGTGCAGTGCCTATTCTACAAGGTTATAAAACCCGGCCCGGCCATAAATCCGGCTTGGGCTCCGGGTCACGGGTTAAGAGGTTCAACCGGGGTAACCGGGATCCGACCGGTTTTAATTAAATATATATTAAAATTACATTAATAATATATCTGGAAGAAAAAAATTTTGAAAACAAAAAACTGTTCGCATTAAAAAAAATCCAATCCATAAGATTATTAAGAGCATATAATCACACTTTGAAACTAAGGCACAAAAGTATAATTAATTAAATTAGCAAAGCATAAAAGAGTTTAATTAAATGAGCAAAGCATAGAAGAGTTTCTACTTTCTACTAATAAAAGCTTTGGTTCTGGCCTTTTGTCAAACAGGTGGCGTGCTAAACCCACAATGCCTTAATTTTACCAAACCACACCCTAACAAAGTAAACTACAACCCAAAGCCTCTAAATTCTCCAATCGAAACAAACTTCTTTTAAAGCAAAGTCAAAAACACACACTCCATCAACATTAACAAACAAGTAAGAAAGAAGAAAAAATTAAAAAAAAATGAACCAGGTTCGTGAAGACGATTGGTGACGGGCTCTTGGGGGATTTGGCGTCACTGGTTAGTCTATTGGACGAGGAATGGACGGCGAGGGATTCATCCAGGCAATACCTGCTTGTGGTGGCGGCATAGGAGGGAAAGAGGAGGGAGGAGGAGAGGAGGAAGAGAGGAGAAGGCGAGGGAGGAGGTGAGGAGAGGAGGAGGCGAATGGGAAGTTTTGTGGCTATGGGTCACTGATTTTCGGCAGGCCTTGTTGGTAGTGTTGGGTTTTTGCAGGTATGGTTATGGTTGCCGGATTTTAATGGAGTTGTTGTGTGGATTGCGGGTAAACGAAGACATTGATTTGTAGTTTTTGTTATCCTTCCTTGAAGAAGAATTGATTGGGAACTGTGTTTAATTGAATTTTGATTGAGGATTTTTAGGGATTGATAAGGGGGGAGAAGATGAGGGAGGAGGAAGGTGCTGGATTTACACGCAGAGGAGAGGAGAAGAGGAAAGAGGAGGAGTTGGAGGAGAAGAAGACAAAGAGATGGAAAAAAATAGTAGGGGATTGTGTGTAACCCGGGTGAAAACCGGGTCAAAAAAACCCGCAAAAACCGGAGAACCCGTCACGACCCGTCCGGGTTTTGAGAGGCACCAAACCGCAAGGGGTAAAAACCCGGATTGGCCTCCGGGTGGCGGTTAACCGGGTCGGACCGTCCGGGCCGGTCCGGGTCTTATAACCATGGTATTCTACTCCCCCTCATTTTGGCCTCTCTTGATCTCTTGTTGTCGTTGCATGCCAATAATCCTCTTGTCAACTTCTGGTGATGTAGGCCTTGTCTGATCACTTTTGATACATCATTACTCCAACTGGACAATGTGGGTAGCTTTATCTTTATAATTTGTTGTTGGAGCATCTGTCTTGTCCTCTTGCTTTTTGTAGTCCCAATGATGCAACAATTTCATGTGTAAAGTTGTGGCAGATGTCCGGCTGTGCCTTTTGTGGATCAACTGGGGGATCGGCATCTGCAAGAACCAACTCTTCTTTCTTCGGGCTTACAGGATTAATATGACACCACATCTTTTATACCCCGCAGATAAGAGCAAATTCATATCTTGCCAATAGGCTTAAGTCAAAAGCTTCAGGTTTTATTTTCTTAATAATATATATTGCACTTCAACAGGGTACTCCAGGACCAATCTAATAGCACGGTATTTGGAAGCTTCTTCAGGAGTTCCAATCATAAATAAGTTTATCCATACTCAAAATGATTTAAATTATGTAAAGATCAATTCAGTTCTATTTTGTAATTTCCCGGAAATTAGTTGCTTCAGGCAACTTGGATCCTTCAGGGATCTTCATGTATATATCATGACTTATGGATCTAGAATAATAGGCTGTAATAGTATTCATTAGATGCATTTCTAATATATTGCCAGACTTATCAAATAATTGCATCCACCACAGGGGAATATATCTCCTCATAATTAATACCTGGTCGTTTGGGTAAAACTTTGTGCCACAAACCGTGCTTTATATCTCATTATTTATTTCTTTCCACACAAATACCCTTTTATGACCAATTGAATTTTACACCTTCTGGTGTACGGACTACAGGTCCGGAAATTTCTCGCTTCATGCGAGTCTAACACAGCCTTTAATTATATTTCTTATATTTTGGCCAATCTTTCTGCGCCTACATTCATCTACAGATGTAGGTTCATGATCCTCATTTTATTTAGCGCTATATAAAATAATAAAAATTGTATTCCGTCGACGGTTATTTCACGTCGGTTCCATCTTATTTCTGACACTGTAATTGAGATCTCATCATGCTCATTTATTTCAGGTACCTGAGTTACTTCTGGAACTTTATCAATTTGTGTCAGAAAACCTCTTCTGGAGGACTTTTAATTCAAACCTCTACTGGAGGCCTTATTTCCTTACTGGGGCCATCTTATCACTTTGCTCCTTTTTCTCTATCGAGAATTTCTTTTCTTTTGGAACCGAGTATAATCTATAGATTCGTTTGCATACTTATATTGTTCTTCAAGAATATCAATCTAAACAGGAGCATTTGTAGCTGGTATATGGTCACACCTTTGAAATAAACATGTCTGGCAAATGACTTACTAATCTTTTGCAAAAGAATCATCTTTTGAACTTCAAGTTCATACTAATTTATTCAAGGATCAAAAACTAGTTATTGATAAAGCATTTCAATAATCTCTTGATCCAGCTGCTTATTCTCTCCCCCTGATGTTGGGTAAAACATCAATTAATAAGCAAATCTTACCATAAATAAATCTCCAATCTCTTGTCATAGGTTTCAATTACTTTTGTAATTTATGGAGATACATACCCAACGTAGATTCCCAATCTTCTTTAAGGGACCATTTCACAATCCTGTGGTGGAGCATTATATACTGAATAACCGATGGTCCGAAGATAGAAAATACTAAGTATGTGACCATTAATCAATTAAGTGGGGAGATCTTATCATGTTGGCTTGATGCACTCAAGTGTTGCTGCATATAAAATTCCATTTTCTCAAAACAATCATATTTCATCAATGGTCCTGTAATCAATTGTCAATGTTCCCCCAGATCTGTTTGGGTTTATTTCCAATGATATATATTATCCATTAAAGAAATATACCAGCATTATCTAGACATAAGTAGGGATATGTACTCGCAAGTGGCTTAATCATTAAAACAAGTGCAAACAATGCCACCTTGCGTCACACAATGGACCATCTAGTCGATGCATCGTAAAAATTACCTAGATAGTCAACACGGCAGATTTATTAGTCCGCGTTTATATCCCTGAATTAATCCCAAACTTGCTGGTCTAGGCCAATCTCTTCTTAGGAAGGCCGTATTATTAATTTCGCAGCAAACAAACACATGAAAATTCATTGATTGTAAAAACTTCTGGCTTTTCAATGAATGACCAAATAAATTTTGTGCATCATTATTTACCTGTAATGGCCCAACCGGTCATGCCAAACAATATGTCCATGTTCCAACTTCAAGTCGGTGCTAGCTCCAGGCTGGACAACTTGGAAAGATTATTTACCAGCTTCTGGCTGGTGCATACTAGCTATAAATTAAATATCTATCAGTCAACTTCTAGTCGCTCTCAGCTTCAGGCTGTATAAACTTGTGTATTTAAACACTTAAAATTGCTAGCTTCAGGCTAGAACATTTCAGCTTCTGGCTGGATATGGTAAGTTTAATAACTTAAATTGCTAGCTTCAGGCTGCAATATATGTGCCAATATTAGGCTCATATCTGCCACTCATGTCGAAAAAGATCAGAATTATTGAGCAAACTTTTCCAAAAGCAACTTTGGAGTTTTGTGAAACCGAAAAAAATCTTCAGGATCTTTTTGGAGATAAGTGAAAGGGTCCACATTTGAAATACTGACACCTGGCTGTCTAAGCTCAGGCTATAAAAGAGGGCAAAAATATGTGTTAAAACATGTAGATTTAGAAAAACCACAGAGAGATAAAAGAATGCCTTCCCCAGCAACTGTCTTCTTTGTTGAGGGTGCCTCTCTAAGGAGGAGGAACAGGCTAGTATATAGTATGGTGAATGAACAACAAGAGGAGTTACCGAGTGAACTCGCAAGAATTCCTCGTCTAGTTTTTGTTGATGAACTATACTCATCTAGGTTCTTTGTAACTCCTACGGAAGAAACTTTCTTCCTAGAGGACCAAGACAATTTACGAGCTTCCTTTTATGGCTCGGCTAACTCTATTATGTTTTTTCATTTCTGACAGACTGCAGGAATTTCAGCTAGAGTCATCTTGCCAAATTCTGAATCAAAGCAGTTATTATCAAGTTTCCATGATGGCTCGGAGTCTCCCGAGGGTTTCTGGGTTATCGCCTATATGGCCCAAGGTACGATTTTTATTATGGAATTGCAGGGGAGTGGCCAGGCGGTCCCAAGATTTCGTGCGTATCTTAAGGGATCTGAAAAATCAGTACAAGCCAAACATGATACTGATTACTGAAACCCTGTGGCAACTTGCAGAGAATCATGGAGTAATACCACTCCGTTTTCCTCCAGCAAATCGGTTTGAGCTACCTGGAGAAAACAACGTGGGCGGTATGTGGTTCTCCTGGAACGACAGTGTTAGGGTCAACATCAATAACGAGGCCCAGAGCTTTAGGGCCAATGTTGTACCCAACCGTTGAATAATTTCATTCAGCTTATGTGTGAGAACAATTCCTTTATGTGGATGTTCTCAAGTAATGATCCCTTACGCAATAATAATATGCATATTTTCCTTTTAGCCTTGCCGTCTTCATAATCTTTATGGTTATAATAGTTCATTCCATGTCCTTGGCAACAGGTACAATACTGTCTCATTCACTTCAGGGAATGGAGCAGAATTGATTTAATGGGATCCATAACAATTTCTTTAATTACTGTGAACAATGATGTTCTGTACTCTTCAGGAGTTTATGCTCTTCAGGAGTGTAAGCCTATGATCTTCTGGATCATAGTTAAGCTTGTGTTCTTCACGATTTAGATATGCAACAGTATTCACATACAGTTTTCCTCTCCCCCTTGAATGCTGTTGCATTTTTGGATAGGTGAAATATTACTCTTCAGGAGCACATTAAGACCCATGCTCTTCGGGAGCGGATTATAAATAATTTCCGTTTATTAAATATTGAAATGTCATTGCATAGTCTTCAGGACAAATACCGGGTCATTATTCGAGGAAATGATAATTTAATGTGCATATAAAAAAAATAATATAATAAACATAAGAGAAAATAATACAACTGAACATATAAATAAAATTAAACATAAAAATTAAATCAATTAATGTATGTCAACTTGCACCTTCAGGGTAAGCAAAAATAATATTTCAACATTGTGGTCATTATCTCGACCAAATATGGTTTCATTAATATTACATTTGTCCTGCTGGGACATGCATTTCTTCAGGTGCGTACACTTGTATTTAAATTTCGTGAGAATAACCATCTTCTGGTGGTCATTCAATATCTAAATCCTGGTGGTCATATATTTTTATTTAAAGATCTGCAGGATCAATAAGACTTCCGATCTTTTGCTTCATTTTTCTTTGAGTCTTCTAGACTCTTTCATTTAGTCTTCCAAACTATTTAAATGCATTTCAATATTTAATGCCCATAACAAATTTCTTCCGGAAATTTTAAGGGCCTCCCATTCAAATAACATAAATAAAACTTAATTTAAATAAATAATTAGGGGCCTTTTATTAATTACCCAGTTGGAAAATAAATGACAGAAATTAAAATTAATGGGCCTTGTACGAGCCCAAGTATAAATAAAATTAAAGACAAGAAAATTAAATGCTATGGGCCTTTTAATAGCCCAATCGGAATTCAAAAAAAATAAAATAAAATATGCTTACTCGATAAATCTTTCAGCAATAATATATAATATATTATACTAGTATCCAATTATTATACCAGTATATATATACCCTTTTAATTTTGTTCCTAAAAAAAAAAATTATTTCCCAATTATGTAAATTAAACTTCTTACCCACCATAGTATGTAAATTATTGAGTGCATGTGTGTAAACTTTGTGAGAATGTGGTGGACCCAAGAAATCCACTACTAACAATAATTCAGTGTGTAATGGCCGCAATTCTCGATAATTCCAAGCACAAAACAAAGACCAACCAAACAGAGACCAACCAAAAGCTTTTCTTCCTCCAGCACTATCTCCTCTCCTTTTTCTTTTTTTTTTTCTTCACCCGAGCCTCCTCTCCCTTTTCCCTTTTTTTTTCTTCTTCCATTCCTTCTTCTCCTCACCCGAACCTCCTCTCTCGCCATCATCATCACTTCGTCTTCCTCCTCTCACCGCCGCTATATAACGCCGCCGCCTTAGCCTTCGCTCGCCTCGTCACTGCCGCCGCTGTCAGGAGAAAAGGGGAGGCTCGGAGGTTTGTGGTGTGGGCACGGATGCTGGTGCGGAGAACTCGAGGTTCAACTCCAGTCCACGCCGTCGCCGTCGTCGTCCTCGCATCATGGAGGAGCTTGTGGTCTGCACGTGGTCGGGGTCGAGACGAGGAGCTGCTGCAACCTGGGGAAACCACAGATGCATTCAGTGTGAAGGTCGAGGCTCGATCAAGCCTTTGCGGGTGCAGAATCCGACGAACGGCGCGTTGCCGCCGTCGTGCTCGGGTAAGCTGTCAGTTTTGGTTTCTTCACCTTTCCTTAGTTCTTCGGTTTCCCTTTTTTTTATATAATTTGGCTCCGGCGAGTTTTAATCGGGTTGATGTGGACTAACTTGATTGGGTTTTCTTTGTTTTGTGGCGGATCGGCGTTGTGTTGTTGTTGGTGGCCAAGGGGCTGTGCACGGTGGTTCAGTGGGTTGGTGTTGTGTTCGGGCATAGGCTCGAGTAGCTACTGCTTCGCGGATTCAGGCAGACCCGGGTTTGAGCGGTGGTGACGATGGTGAGGGTAGCCTGACATAGTGGATTATTGAGGGTTGAATTTGGAAGGATTTTTTTTTTTCTCTTTTGGTTTCTTGAGGTTTTGGGAATGAACGAAAGGAGATGTGTTTTTTTTTTCAGCACTTGATTCATCCTCGGGTAAGCTGTAGAGACGTTATCGTACTGATAACATGTTGTAAATGAACGGTTTAAGAAAGGTGAGGAAGAAGAAGAAGAGTGGGGAACCGAGCAGCCTTCAGCTCGTTTTGCTCTGCGTGTTTCAATTCATTCACTGAATAATGAATATATACAACGAGTAGGTGGAACAGTGACTCCACATTTTTTATCACGTTTTATAACAGTGGACGCCTTTTTGCAATTTTCTCGGATGTAATGAAGCGTCCCAACGCTGTCTTGGTCCGACTTTTGAGCGGTATAAAAGGTAAGAGAAGTCCATAATGAGAACAATGCACACAATTACCCAGAATTATTCTCTTGTTTCCTTATACTTTTAGGAGTAAATTAGAGTAATTTAGCTTAGGTTTCCTTTCTTGTCACCCTCATTGGTCAGGGTCACTTCCTGATCAAAGCACCACAGCCAGCAATTTCGAGGCTATAGTGCATTACTCTTTCGCACTCTTTGATTCCCACGACATGAGGCTGAGGGTTGTTGTAATCAGTAAAGACACTCCCATATATAATTGAAAGCACCCATCTTTGGCGTTAAAGTTCTCTTTATTACGTGAAAAGAATTTATTTTGATCCATTTCAATGCCAGTGAGGAGATGTGTAACGATGTCCGCCTAGGACCTATGTTCACTCTTGATCTTAGGTCTGGTACGAAACTACGAATCAGTGGGTCGCTAGGGTATTCTTGTAACCCCACTACCACTTTTAGAGCAAAGGTTTTAGAGTGTTTGTTGATAGAAAAGATGAGAGTCTATCAATACTCAAGGGAAAAGGTTTGCTGAGATACATAAAATTGTACATTCTTATTCTCTTGCTATAGTAAATATAATCTGAATGGTTAACTCACAATCACCTATAGTTCCGATGGCCAATCAGAGCCATTGATGAGGAGGTTTGCTTGATACAAATTTTTGAGGAGTGGTTAGATAGATGCCCAAAAGAGCCGCTTTAAGGAGTACAACAAGCAACTTCTACCTTCTGTGGCACCATTACCGGTTTGGAACAATCAGGTATTTTTTTTTCCGGTAAAACACAGTTTTTTGGTCAACGAAAAACGGTCAACACAGGCTTGCATGCCAATCATAACAGCCATACAATCAGGTAAACTAACCTTAGCCCGTTCCCCTTGTTAATAGGAATGCAAATATTATGAAACATGTGAAGATAATTATAATTTGGGTTTTTCTATCTTGTGCCCTAAGGGCACATGATAAGCTACTAAATAAGGAAATGAATTTCCACAATTAATGAATATCATTTCTCTTGTGACTAAAATAACCTTTCCATAAACAATGATTGTGTTGTGTAATTAATTCAATGAAAGGTTATTTCAGTCACAAGAAGAATGATATTCATTAATTGTGAAAATTTATTTCCTTATTTAGTAGCTTATCATGTGCCCCTAGGGCACAAGATAGAAAAACCCTTATAATTTATCGGGCTTTTCGTTTCGGTTTTGCACTGGAGAAGTAAATTTGGGCTCATGCTTCATTTTTCTTTTTGAGGCTAGATGCAGCGCTTTCTATTTGAGCCCAAGATTTCTATTAAAAAAAAGTCCAACCCAAATAGTGTTTCCCCTTTTCCGTTTATAAAATTGCGCTTCCAAACCTCCAGACACTCACTTCATGAAGATTAATTCAGATGGAGCAGTTAATCCGCAAACAAGACTTGCTCCTGCAGGTCTAATTAGGGAGGCTACCGGTGAATGGTTGGGTCGTTTAGTAGTTAATATTGGTATATGTTCAGTTATCCAAGCAGAATTATCGCACTTGAAATCTTTTCTTGAACTTGCCAAGAACCTTGGCTTGGCTTAAACATATTGTGGTAGTGGTGGACTCACATGTTATTGTGGATATATTCAAAGTGGATGATGATGGGCAGGAATTCTTGCCAACTACAGACCACCTGATATCCTTTTGTCTCATCTTCATGTAAAATACTCCAAATTAATTTTTCATGAGAAATAAAAACGATTAAATGAAAGCAATTTTGTCAAAATGAGGAGGGTCTTTTTTTTTTTTGGACGTCAAGGACAGGGGTAGGGTGACTGATTGCCCTGGGTAGGGAAGCTATTTTTTGGTTGGCTTGGGACAAATGAAAGCTTTGAGATGGATTAAAGGCTATGATTTTTTTTTTATGCTGCCTATGATCATCGATCACTAAAATGCTCATTCTTCTATCGAGTTCCATAAAGCCAACTCTTATAATAATTATATCTAGATCTTACTGAACTTGATTCAATTTATAGTGATGCTTACATTTCTTTTAGTAAAGAAACCCACATAAAGAATCCTTTTCAACTCAGATTAAGGAAGTAGGGGATGCCAGAAGAATTCAGCCAATCTTGTCCCAATATGAACGCGCCAACTGTAAATTGACTAGCCTCAACTGAACTGTTGATGACCCTGTAACCAGGCCATGTCACCCTAGCGCTTGTATTTGATCCAGGTCCTCTGTTCATATACTCCCCATAATAAAGTGTCTCCAATGCAAATGTGCCGTTCCATTCCAACCACCCAGCAGGATCCACAGCATCATCAATATAGGAATGCATGATCACCGTCCTGGAATACTCTTTCCAGGGGCGGCCAAGAAATGTCTTGAACGATGATTTAACAGGAATTAAATCAGCAGCAGCAGCAATCTTGCAGTTCTGGAGAGATATGCCAGTGTTTTGATTAGGGTCCTCCCTACCTTGAGCAGTGAATATGTTTCTTTGATTTACATTTGGTTTGCGGGCATATAAGTTGCAGTTTTGGAACACCACTGCCGCATTGCCAAAGACGAAGTCAATGGTGCCATATATATCACAGTCTCGATAAAATTGGCGCAGAGAATGGACATAAAGGGTGTCTTGGTAGGCAACAAAGCTGCATTGGTAGAATGCTGACAGGTCTGAGCCGCTCCTCAGGGCTACAGCTTGGTGTTTACTAGGCCCTGCTGCGTTCTCAAATGTTATACCTTTGGCTATGAATCCGTTTCCAACCACAGCTGCAGATGAACGAACAAATGGCAAGGGATTAGTACACAATATTTACTACAACTGTATGTTGACTAGAATCACAACTGTTATATATGGTCTTCATCAAAATCTTGAAGGTGTCGTTTTCGGTTGATAATTGCACGTGGTACAGAAGCGGGTCTCATTTAATGTGACAATTGCACAGTAGTTACTTAAGGGAGGTCTTATTCAATATTCTTATATAGTTGCTATCAATTTGCCATTACAGGCGGGTCGACGGTGAAAATGATATTCCAGTACTGGAAATATTTATAGATTGAAAATTCAAAAGGACATTTAGAATTTAATAGAAAAACCCTAAAAGGAACTTTTTGGAGACCCAACTCTTCTTGTCTTTTGTGTTTGTCCAACTATTTTCCACAATATTATGGACGGGTAAGCCTCTTTATCCGACAAAATAAACAGCTTACGCGCTTCCATGATCAGCTACACTGATCCGGCGATGCGGATCCGAGATAGACCCCATTCCAATCAGTCACCAAAACAATTATTATATTTGTGGAAAAAGTGAAAAAGTCATTTTATTTTTGGTTAACTTGCAAAAAGCACACCCCCTAGACCCAAAAGTCAAAATTACGATTTCAGAATTTAATAGTTACTATATATTAAATCTGGAAAGCCTTATCAACATACAACAAGACAATGCAGCATAGTACTCCTATCATAAAACTGTGTACTACAAAGATTTTGTCTGCTCTTCATTGGCGTGTTGCTATGTAAAGAATAGAGAAGAAATACAATTAAGCTATAGCCATACAAAGAAAAGAAAGAATCTTTTTGTGCTATGACTTTTCCTGATGGTTCATGTGAACTCTGCATCTTCATATTGAAAAAATCAACATCTAAAATTCAGAAAGGAAAAAAAGATCTCAAGGCCCGGCTGCATGCCGTTTCATATTACTTTATCTTCTCGAATATATAACTAATAGACTAGTCATTCTATTTATTGGATCAAAGAGTCATATTGATTGGTCCCCTGTTTTGGGAAAGACTGTTACAATAATGTCTTGAAAAAGTAATCTTATTTCAAACTATATGTGAAGTGATTAGCATTTTCTAACTATATTTTCGCTATTAATTGATAGTGTGGGAGAAAAAAAATATTTTTTTAAAAAAACACATCTATATGGATTTCTATAATTTAAGTTACACAAGAACGTGTGCAAGTTTCCATCATGTCGCATTACCCGATATTCATCATTATTTCTTCCATTATTTTCATTTCTATTTCTATACCAAGAGACCTATAATGTGCTGGTAACATTATTGGCAATTAGTATGTACTGTTATGTATTCTAAAATATATATGTTTCTTGGTGTATTATATTCTAATATAAATCTTGCTTGTTATGACAAGAGTTGGGCTGGTTCGTGCTTTGTGTTAATTAGTGTTGCATAAGGTTTGATGATGATCTGTATTCTCGTGCTTTAATTCTGTGTAAAGCATCTTACGATATCGACTACCAAGGAAATCTACATCTAAGAAACAGACAAGACAAGAAGCCTAACTAATTACTAGTAGCTTAGTAGATCGCTGCTAGATCTCTCAGTTTATTTTATTTTGTAAACTGAGATTTAATGAACCTTCCTATTTTGGGAGGCTCTACAAGCCCAGACAAGAAGCAAATACACCAAGCTGGGCCGTAAAAGGACACACTGGTTAGGGCTAAAACAAATTAATTCAGAATGTTGGTGGGGTAGAAGTGTTTCTCGATCCATCATTGTAGTAATATGTTATTCTTAAGAAGGATTAAGATATTCTTCTGCAAAATTGTTCCCTCCTCCTTTTATGCCCAATGTTTTAAATGTATTGTCAATTATTTTTTTCTTTCCTTATTTAGGATATATGTCACTACAATACCTATTTTCTAGCTTTTTATTTTGAAATCAGCGATTGTTGTTTTCCTATCAAGTTGAGTATAGCAGAGGATCCAATTTTCTTTTTATTATATATTTTTTTAAAATGCTCCATTTAGAAATAAAATTCGAAGACGCCTAATATTTTTATTGTTTAGTGATTGAAAATCATTCATGTACTAGACATCCTTCCTTATTGTCATCAATCCACCATGTGATTGACCCAAAACAGTGGTCCCGTAGGCCATACTAAGCAGGATATTTCATTAATGACGCCGTGATCTCATCACAAGAAACAAGAGCACGGCGCCTTAAACTATTGTGAAAAAACTCTCCTCCACAGGACACCATTTACCACATGTAAGCAAAGACAACAATCTGTGTTTTCGAATTGCATATAATAAATAAGAATTTTAAAAAAACTCACCGACTGTTGCAGACCGAAATGTCGTCCATCCATCAACCACATTTCTACTTGCCTTCACTATCGTCTTCCCAATCCCATCCCCGATGAACATCAGCAATCTCTTCTTTCTCTCCACCTCCACGTTCTCAAAATATGCCCCCGCTTTTATGTATATCACAAACCTACAATACATAGAAAATTTGGTCAGGTCAAAGGTTTTCGCTTAAACTACATATCAATCAACGGAATAACAGAAATGAACAATATGCGTCAAAAATAGTTAAAATGGTAGTTTATACATACAAAATGTCGAATTTAGTATATAATATATGTGCCTGCAAAGTATCAGTGTGACAAACCTGGTATCGCTAGAGTTTGGAGCCGCCGCCACTGCTTCGCTGATGGTAGTGAAATTCCCAGTACCATCTTTAGCCACTATTAGGTCGAATGTGGTTGTGTTTACAGATGCCTCTAACAGCTTCCGGTCTCTGGAGGACACCCACGTCGGGAACCCTTGTTTCACGTTACCATACTCCGGGAAGACCTCCGGCTCCGTGGCATTGATCCCTGGGATCTTCTTTAACATGGCTAGGGAGTTGCTCACGTGTCTAGAGATGTTAACCAAGCTTCTCTGGATTGCCCTCCTCACCTTTCCTTTACTGTAAGCAAACCCATCAAGGCAAGTGTACTGGTTGGTCATGGCTCCACTCAGCAGAGTTTGCAAGTCGTGGTAGTGCTTGGAGGCTGATTTGTTCGGGGAGAGATCTGAAAGAGCTCTGCGGAGCTCGACGACAGTGGAGTCCAAGAGCTCGAGACAGTCACTGAGGCCAACCTTCTCATGTTGCTCTAGTTTCTTGAACTTGTACCTAATCCTGCTGCACTTTGCAGAGGAGGTCCTAACCTCGTGTATGGTGCGGTTTATGGTCTCGCTGACGAATTCTTTGACGGATTTCTTGGAGAGATCTGGGAGGGAAAGCAGAGTTGAGACGCAGAGCTGAGGGTAGAGTGTGCCTTCACAGGCGGAGTGGGCAGTTTTCAGGTGTTGGTGGATGTGCAAGTGTGGAAATTCTGCTGTTTTTGGGCTCTTTTTGAGGGGTGTTGTTGAGGAGAGTAGGATTAAGACAAGGATAAGTGGGAGTAAGAGAGTGGACAAGAGTAGTTTACTTCTTCTGGGATCATACATTGTGGGAATCTGGCAAATGTTAGAGCAAGTGTGTAGTGTGTTAGAGATGATGATGTAGGGACGAGAAAAAAACTGTGAAGGGTATGGCTTAAATAGAATGATTGATGGCTGTTGGCGGCAGACAATTTCAGATCATGAACTTCAATTTTTCTATCTACAAATACGACATGGAAATTAATGGGAGTTCATTAATGCGTTTATAAGGGCTGGCGCGGGAGTGGCAGTGACATAAAGCAGTATTATAATTTTGATTCCAATATTGATCTGATTGTTAAGAAGAGATGGGTTCGTGCTTATAATTTTATTTCACAGAATTAGCTACTCCAAGGTGGTTTCCCGTTGCATTCGATTTTTGGGCAGAATCTCAAATTTGCATGTTCGTGACAGATAGTAAGGACTAAGGAGTTAGGTAGCATTGGTCCTCGCCGAGGCACCACCCGTGGAAGTTGGAAGGGACCGCACCACATCCCCATGCGATTCTGCAAGGTTTAGGGTCTCTTTGTTCAATTGGCTTTGGCCTTAAGCAAAGCACACAGAACAGGGCACGTATGTGGCTGGCTTGGTGGTCACTGGTCGCCCCCTCCATGGCCTTTGCCCAAAAAAACGAGTCATGAGAAAGAAAACTTCAGAAAAACAAAAAAGAAGCCACCGACATCCTGGTTATCTTGGGATTTTGCAGGTACACTATCTGTTTCATGTTCAGCATTGAGCCATTGAAAATCACAAATTCTTACCCATTTTTCTTTTTCTTTGTCTCTTGCCTGTGACCATTTCGACATTATAATTGAGTTGTCCTAGGACCGGTTCAAAATCTTGTATACCAGCCTAATTCTGCAAAATTTAGGTGAGGCTCCAAGTTTTGGATGGGGAATGATGTTTTGTAATTCATTTGCATTTAGCAATGTCTTCAAAATCTTGAAAGGTGCATATAATTAAGAAATTTTTATGCCCCTAAAGAGGAATTGCAGGTCGTAATTCACATGCAATTCAAACGTGACTGTCTTATTAATTCAACAAGAGGTCATGTGTCCGAAGCTTCTCTTCTTTTCACTGCTAAATTAGTTTTTTTTTTTTTTTATCATATGCTAAATTAGTTTACACGTTAGAGGAAACCGAGTTTTAAACACGAAAATATTGCATTGTTTTACATAGAAAGCCTAACCCAAGCCCAATTATGTCAACGAAATCCAAGAATACATGTCCACAGCCCCGCATTCTCGTGGCATAACGTCATATCTTGTCGGTTGACCTTCCCGTTGAGTCCTTTTGGAAAGAAAAAATTGAGTCTAATAAATAACTGAATTCAAAGTTAATGGCACTGCTCTCGTAGAAAATTTTAATTTAAGCATACGTAACGTTACAACGAAAATTGAATGTAGAACAATAGAGAACGTTGGTCTGACTGGTGTCAGGAGTAAGCGAAGCCTCCATGTCAGAAACATTTTTAAAACAAAAATGTCTGCCACATTACAAAATGTTCAAACTTTACTATATGGCTAGCTCTTTTTTTTAGAGGTAAGGCTAGCCGTTTTAGAGGAACGAAAGGTAGGAGAAAAAGAACATTAATTCTTGTATGCTGTTTGGGATGAGAGGTAAATGAACTAATGAAGAGAATGGAAAGATGAATAGTTATAAATATGTATCTTATTTTGTTTTATTATCAATACAATTTTTTTTTTTGATCAAATTATCAATACAATTTGATGAGTATAATTGTAATTGATTCATAAATATAAAGTTTTCTCTAGCTATTCTCTCCAAATCGGAGAGATCAGAAAATGTAAGGCAAGAGAGAAAATTCCTACCTCTCTTTCTATTCTCCTCATTTTATTTTTGTTTCTCAAATAAAAAAAGTCAAATCATTCCCTTATGTTTTTTCCTCATTCATTCCAATCTCTCCAATTCTCTTTTCTCCCAAACTAAGCGTTAATGTGAGTTTGGGAAAAATTGGAGGGGTAAAGAAATGGGAAAGAACAATCCTTTCTTTTTTTGCTCAATAGGTACAACAACTTTGGAAGTGGTTAATTTACAATTCTTAGATTGTGGAAACCTTTGGTCGTTGAACTTGAATGCTAGCTCAATATAAGAAAATATTGAACAACGAAAAGAAGTACTAGTGGCATAAAAAAATCAACAAAAATAAAAGGAAAAAAAGGAGATTATTAGAATGATTAGTTTTGTGGTTTACAGCTAGATTTCCACCAGGTTTTGTTTTGTTGACGGTGGTTTGATTTGAAGAAGTAGTACTATAATGAGTGATTGGCTATGCTCACAAGGCACGAGGGAAGAGGTCCTGCCAGTCAGTTAATTTGCAGAAATGGTCGTACTATTATTGGTAAAAGCTTTGATTTCAACAACACGCAAATTTATACTACTTAAAAATAAGTGTGACCCTCTACTCTACCTAATCAAAAATTCAAAACACACACAAGCATAAGCATTTGATAAAAAAAGCAAAGACAGCGTGTAACAGCCTGGATAAAAATTTGGTATTTTTACCGGAATCGTAAAAGTCTTTTTACAATAATTTATCGTTGAATTAATCTTGGGTAATTAATTCAAGGTAAATCGGGTATTGTTTTTCGAAACCGAGTCTTTTCCCGCGCTCGAGATTTTTCCGTGGATTTTTCGGACCTAAGTTGGTATTTTTCGGGTCCCGAAATCCTCAGAAAAATCACACCGGAAAATAATTAAGTGGGTACATCAGTTATTTTTTGGTCCGGACGGTACACGACTTACCTGCATTATTGAGTTGGACGCCGCCTCTTCCTGTGCAGTCCGTGTTTTTCCTGTGTAACCTGTGATTTTTTTTTGTTTTTCTCTTCCGTGTCTTCATCAGTTTGCAATGCACCAAATCTTCTCTTCTTCAATTTTTCTCTGCACTCACTGCCCAGCAACCAACACCCTGCCTTATTCACAAAACCAGAAAAAGGAATAAAAAAAAAAAAACAACAACACAACCGCCACCAACACACACACAACCGACCGGCCGCCATCCTCCAACCACCGCGACCACCCTTCACCGCCACCTCTCCACGCACGCATCTCCACCAGGACGACCGCCGTCGCACACCACCAACCCGACGACCTTCTCCTTCCTCTCTCCTTGCAGCAGCGCCGCCGGAGCCACACGCAGAACCCGACAACCACCACCTGTAGCCGTGAGCCTCCACACGACACCACCTGCCGTCGCATCTCGCCGCCTTCCCTCCTCCTCGTGTCGCGTTCCACGCCGCCATCAGCCTCGTCAGCCCGATCTGTTTGCGCCGCCGACAGCAAGAACCCGACGGCCGCTCCTCCTCCTCTCCTCCTCTCATCGCAGCAACTCGACGCCGCCCAAGCCTCCGCCGCCTTCCTTCCCTCGCTGCAGCACGACGACCGAGACGACCACCAGCAGTTGCCTTGCCCGCGTCGCGCGCCTCGCCATTCGTCCTGCCGCCCCTGCTCGTCGTTGCCGCCGCCTGCAACCCACTAAGGTGAGGAAGCGGGTTGAGGACGACCCACACATGGGTCACGGCATCTGGGTTCGAGTCTTGGGCTTGGGCCTGACGACTTGGACGAGCAAGCCTGGACCCAGTGGACTTGGGTTTAATGGGTTGAATTTCTGTTGGGCTTCACATTATACCTGGCCCAACCTGAATTTTAAATAATGTGTATATAGTTATTATTGCATTTTTATTCTGGAAATTTATTTACAATGTAATTATATTTTTCGTGGAATAATGATATACATACTTAATGTAGGAATACAGTAAGAATATATATATATCACGTAATTATTCTAAGGAAAATAGATAGATAATATTGGAAATGGGATAAGTGTTATGACAAGTAATTTTTAAATAAAATAAAATAATAAATATAATAAATAATAAATATAATCTGAAAATATATATATGTAACGTAATTATATGTTTTCTGGGAAGTAACATAATTATATAGTATATGATTATATCTTTTGAAAAATTACTATATAGTAACTACTTTTATAAAAGGATACATATACCACAGAAATATTCTGAAAAAAATAAATAATAATAAATACATATATAGTCATATGAGATTAATTTCTAGGAAGATTATTTTATGATAGCTAATACCTTTAATATATGTTATGATAATTACTTTTGAGAAGAAATATATATATATAAGCACGTTAGCATTTGAGAAATTATCTTATGGTAAGTATATTTTTTGGAAAATATGGTAGGAAAGTATATACATGGTATACGATTAAATTTGTGAAGATAAATGAAATAAGTACCTTGACATAATATTATTTTTGGGAATCAACGTAATTTTAATAAGATTTATATCCTTTGATAAAAATGTTATATGATAAATACTTTTTAGAAAAGAATATAAATACGCATGGAAATATTTTGAAAAGGGTATTATCAAAGTATATACCGGAATAATAACCGGGTATCAGTATAGTATGGTATTTTGACACATAAATAGTAAATGGTGAGTGATGATAATAAAGGATATGAACCAGGATGGGTTTATTTCGCAGTATTGGCATCATGGCATACTCTTATGTGCATCTTATGTGGGTATATAATGTTTTGTTGTATAGGTTTTGATATCGGGCAGTTTCCCGAGGGGCTGGCTTCGGACCGGTCATTGTCTTCAGAGTTGAGTAATCGGCTGAGGTGAGGATGAATTTCCTTCAATGTGTGCCTATATTACTCGGTTGTTGTGTTTGATGATTGTTGCACTATTGAGTGTTGGATTGCTGTGGTATGATTCCGGGATGTTTATCCCAGTGTCTTGACTGATTTTGGGATGTTTATCCCCGTGCATTGAGTTTTTTTGGATATTTATCACTGTGTCTTTTCGGTATAAAGTATAATGGATTAATTAATAAAATGTGATAAGGATGTCGATCCTCGGTTTTGGATGGGATGTCTATCCCGGTATTTTGGTTAGGGATGTTGATCCCTATGATTTGGTTTTGAATGATGATAATATAATTGTCACGTGATAAGTAGTGGTACGACTCGATGGTTAAAGACTGTTTTGTGGTGGCATGACCTGGGTTACTTGTGATAAGCATGTCTATGCTTGGGATGTCTATCCTGTGATTATATTTAGGATGTCTATCCCTGGGTTACTATTTCGGGATGTCGATCCCTGGGCTCTCTTGGTTTGGTCTGGCACCCGAAATATGTTGAGAACCAGGTCTGACCCCTAGCTTATCCGTGACAGGGCCCGGAAAGATAAAATTGGAAATTGGATTTTGTTTAATTCTTTTTGGTCTTGGACCAGTTTTGGGTCGAGTCTTTTGGTTTGGTATATTTTGGCGGTTTTTGCCTGTTTTCGGCCTTGAGTAATTTTTAGTGTTGCATATTGATTGTCTATCCATGGTTGGTGGGCACTTCGGACTCACCCCTCACCTGCGGGCTTTCATCCCGGAGGTTGAGTTATTTGTGGTTCAGGTTTGATACATTCTAGACAGGCTGCGGCGTTATCCCTTGGACAGGACTCGGATCCATAGTTTGCATCAGTGTCGCATACAGTGTCTTTGTGCGTTATTAAGTCTTCCGCTGTGCTACTTATTGTTATTGTTGGGCCTTGGCCCGGTTGTGATGTTATTTGAAGTTCCCGGGGTTCGGGTGACGTGTAGTTGTGTTGGGCCGAAGGGCCACTTTCATATTTTTGATTTGGGCTGTTGAGCCGGAGTTTCTGTTGTATACACTGTATGCTGCGCTTGTTTAGTTGGGTCGTTACAGTTCCGACACGTATTTACTATGTACGGTAAATACGGGTCGGGGCGTTTCAGAGCGTCTGGGAACAAAATTTTGCAGGAAAAGACATTGTAATATTGTTAACAAAAAAATGTAACAACATAGAACACATCCTAGAGTTTAACTGTATTCAATTCAAATACCGGGCGTTGTATTTATTGACACTGTTCTTGAAACAAAAACATTAGTTTAAATACAATTTGCAGTTAATAGCAACGTTTGTATTTCTCAAAAAAGAAAAATCTACCAAGGATACATGTATTTTTCATTTGTATGCCAGGAAATACCGGTCTTTATAAAATTTATTGAATACGCCAAAAGTTTTCATATTTTAAAGGGTTGAGCATGTCTCGTTATTGCACTTGTGAAGTCCAACGGGCCTTTAGATTTGAAAAGAAGCTCTCTGGTATGGGCTGAGGGTCCTTTTCTTTTTTGGGGGATGTGGAACTATGTACGCAACAAAAAGTCAAAAACGGACATTGGGCTAGAAATTGGCGTGACAGGTAGCGATCCGGCAACTTCAATTGGCACCAAACTCCCATGTCATCAAGCAGCTAATCATAGGTTTAAAACACAAAGGGTATGCTAACCACTCTTGGATCAGGAAAAAACAAGGAATGGAATGTTTTTGTCTCGTTCTTTACTGCCAATTTATGAACACAAAGAAAAAGAAAATTATAGATGACGCAAAAATTGTTAATGTTCTGCCCAATTTGTAGCTCACCTTTGTAATCCACACTAGTTCCTAAACAAAATGTAACTCCAAAAATATCAGTTTTTGACCTGAAATTCTTATTGCGTAGGCAAAGGAAACAGATGTGGTGAATACACACACATCAAAAGATGAACTTAACCAACTTATTACTCCTACAATTATGACAAGCACCAAATCAGAAAACCCTTTGAGCTTTAAATGCGACAATCCAGATTTAATGTTTTCAGCATGACAAAGTCCGGGATCCACAGGGGCCCCTACATCTTTTAATCTCTTCTGATCATATCCCTCGTACAAAGATACCAATTCAAGCTAAGGTAAACATGTTGATCTCTGATAATGCTTGGAATTGGCCTATTAGTAGAGTACCTTTAATTGCAACTCTGAAACAAGCTGCAGAACTTTCTATTATTCCCTCTTCTAATCCTGATAAGATACATTGGATTTTATCTTCCTCTGGTAAGTTCACTGTCAGCAGTGCTTGGCATTTCATCAGGTGCAAAAAGCCCTGAGTTACATGGTTCAAGCTATTATGGTCTATGGGATTTATTCCAAGACATAGCTTTATCTGTTGGCTTGCTATTCTGGATCGTCTCACAACTCGGAATAGGCTGCAATCTTGGGGTATGATCACTGATGCTAGTTGTCTTTTGTGTTCTCAATCACTTGAAACCCGAGACCACCTGTTTTTCCAATGTCCTTACTCTAATGAAGTCTGGACTCAAATGCTTGCTCTCTGCAATATCTCGCGAACTGTTGGATCCTGGCCTGATGAATTTCGTTGGGCTCAGCAATTTCTGCAGAAAAGAACTCTCCATGCTTTGATTTTGAGACTTGCTTGGTGTGCTTCCATATATCACTTGTGGCGTGAACGAAATACACGCTTTCATTCTCAGTGTTCTAGACCTGCTGCAGCAATCATTGCTGATATATGCACTGATCTGAAAATGCGCTTCTGTGGCTTCTCCAATCTTAAATCTCGAAGTCTCACATATGAAACTAAACAATTGTGTACTTTCTGGGGTGTAAAGGTTACTACTAGAAACTAACTGCTATTTTTCTTTGTAAGCAGATACTGTTATGACTTGTATAGTTTTACAACAGTGTAATCATTGTTAGGGATTCCCTAACCAAGTTTTTAATGAGAATATTTGATTTGATTCTAAAAAAAAAGTCCGGGATCCATGTAGAAAGCTTCAATCATTAGCCAACGTAATGGGCCCGATTTAGACGTAATCTGGTACTCCCTCTGATCCACAATAGATGACTCTTAAGACTTTTAATTTTGTTTCAGAATATATGACGTTTAGCAAGCATTAAATTTTTTTCCTATATTTACCCATATTTAATTAACCAACTACTTCCTAACTACTTCCTTATTTACCTATGCTTTTATTTCTTGGGAGAATAAAAAGGATAGATTAGTAATTTAAATATCAAAATTTAATGAAAATAGATCTATTTAATGCTTCCCTTAATGGGAGTGCAAATACCTTAAACGACATCTATTGTGGATCAGAGGAAGTAGATGATTCGGAACCAGAATGAGAGAGAAAAGACGGAATCTAGGCTGCTACCAATCGTAACATGCATTTTTTAAGTTGATACATCAAGTTTTTTTTTTTTTTTGGTGAACTAAAGTTGATACCTCAAGTTTCGAATAAAAAAAAAAAAGAAACAAAAAATTAAAAAGTTGATAAAGTGAACGACTTGTCATGTGATAGAATAACCAGGCGAACGTTTCAGGCGAACATTATACGACCGCCACAATGTCGTTGTATCTTAAATGAGACCGACATGTTGTTTGACGTAACGCATGTCTGTAGGCGCAATCATTAGTAGTTTTCGGCCATATGCTCGCGAGTGTAGTGTCGTTTAAGGTTTCGTTCCATTTTTATTGTAATCCCTCTTTCTTCCTCTCGGCAGGCGTCAGCCATAGGCACGTTGTGTTGTTTGGTGGGACCACTTGGCTTTCTAACCGACGTGGCGTTCCCCACCAACCGACCTCGCTAGAGCATTATTTTGTTGGGTGGTTTTTTTTTTTTTTCCTTTCTTGATGAGAGTTTTTGTGTTTCGCTTAAACCATTTTTTATTCAAACAAATCTTAGAACACTATATTCAGTGAACTGAGCATTCTTTCGACTCCCATTTTGTATTAAATCAAAATTGAATCCTGTTTATTTTAATTTATTTTTTGATCAATTTTTTTAAATTATTTATGATGAGTGAACTTGATTTTTATGATTTTATCAGGCTCATGTCAAAACGGTTTCTAAATGTGCAAAAAAGAAAAAAAAAAGATCAGTTGGCTATTAAGATGGTTTTGAATTCTGCGGGCTACATGATCATTTTCCATAATTGAAGTTATGCGATTCTTCATCATAATTTCTTTTTTTGATAACTTCATCATCAAATTTATTCTACAACCTTTTAGTCTGCTATGTCTTTGTGTTAACGGTCATATCTAAGACAATCATACACTTTCTGAACAAAAAAAAATAACAAGGACTTAAAATATCAATTCAGCGAATTCCACATTGCTCTCTTCTCTATGGAACCTTCAAATGTGAACCTACTATACTGGTTTTGTAACGTGCGGGCATGTAATGGAACTCTGCCAGCCTGTAGAGGGGTTCCTTTTGAAAATTCCATACCAACTCAAATACATCGGCCAAACATTTTCTCGTTGAATTGGAACTTTCAGTCAACAGACAAAAACAAGGATTGGGTTACAGACTTTGACTTCTATATATAATTAGGCATATTCTATGGGGGGATAAGTTTACTTCCGAGACTTATGTTTCTTATACTAATTGCTCTCAAACTCCCATTAGTTACGTCCTGAACCTAAGTGAGGAAGCATATATAAAGAAGCAATTTATAGCAAAAACAAGTTGAGACACTTGGGGAATTTAGAAATTGCATGGGGAAGGTTGATTTAGCACCATGCTTAGCATAAAAAAAAAAAAAGCACCATGCTTATCCCCACAGATAAGGTCAAAAGCACACCCAGATTTAACAGGTTTGCTAGCTCTCAGCTTTTTCTAAATTATCCGGCGCTGAATTTTGCTATTCTCCGGTGGCTAATTAAGTAAGGCCACTTGCTACTATATATCCACCGTCTTTTTAATCTTTACTCAAAAAGTAGTTAAACGTAGAAAATTTCACGCGTTTGCAAGAGAATCCCTGTAAGACCTGCATATGATCATATTTGTATATATGTTCGAAGTGAACAATTTGCAGTTTGATTACAATATATCCGACAAAACATAACGTGACCAATTTGCTGTTTTATTAGTATTTGACAAGTGATTGAATCGTATATCCTAGTAGCGTAACATGGGAAAAGTGTTTGGGATTGAGGTGCTTGAACTTCAATCCTACCATAGGCAATGACTCAAAACCCAAAATAAGTGACACAAAGAGTACTTAGTGGTTTATTAACCCTATTTGGCACATCGTTTTTTGGTTGTTTAAAGTTGAAATTCCAAGATCGAGCGGATATCATTCTATTTTGACGCGTCTCCTCGTCAGACTTGTCGATGCAAAAAGTGGAACACTTTTGGAAACAAATTCTCATGTATTCGACAAAAGAAGAAGAAGAAAGGCTCTGATGGTTCTATACTCTAGCCTGCAGCCAGCCAAGTCTGCTCCCTCCCTGGAATAATTTTATAACAGAATAGGTCTAAAGAAAAAATATGGAATTTTAAACAGTTGACTGTCTAGATGCTGGACAAAATATATACACGCTTTATTCCAATCATATAGCGGTATTGGATTAGGTAAATCTAATCTCAATCTTTAAATGTTATACATGCCCCACCAGCCAATAAATCTTTGGTTCAACGTGTTGATTGGACATGTAAGAACAAAATTTGTACAGATTTCCCAGCTTTTAGACCCGATTACTTGACTATACGTCCTTGTTAAACCTTGATTGAGCTGTTTAACTTGGGGAATTGCACCGGCATTGACTTGAACCAACTGGGCCCTAAAATCTCTTTAAATTTAATTGTATCGAGGACTTGGGTTTTGTCTGCTAAAAGCTGCCAGCTTTATGGCACTAGAGTAAATCAGTGATTTAACTTTTGATTAGCCCTGTTCAAAAAACTTTTGAGTAGCCAAGGAGAAAGAAACAAAATGCATGCAATTAACGAAGGCTACAATACCGTCCTGAATATTTTTCTCATTAACAAAGAACTCCGATTATGATCATTTGCCCGAGTTCTCAGTGATCATTCTGTGCTTAATCAATTTGATATTAATGTTGTCTGATAGCAAGACAAATACGGACCCCTTATAAACTATAATTCATATAGGTCAAAGATACATGCATACATGATTCATGAAATGGAAGGGGTGCAAAATTTTTGTCGCCCAACAACTGAGATGCGATTTTAAAACGGGCATGGACTTACGAAACAAGGTAGGTAAAGAAGACAAGCGCCGAATCGTAAGGAATGAAATGGATTCCATAATTGTAGCATGCAATGCATAAAATAATATATTCCCAAGAAGACTTGGCCTCTCTTTGCATGAATTAAAACTCAAGCAGCAGACCCACGCGGTTTTAAGAAACTAATTACACAAGTTGACTTTACAAAATAACATGCCACCTGAAATTCTCTGCGTACCAAACTAAGAATACTGATAATCGCGTTCACCTCAAAAAAAAAAAAAAACTAAGATTACAGGTTTGTACTCTCGTTATTTATAAATTAATTTGAATACAGTACTGTACGTAACCTCCCTCTCCTCTTCTTCTCTATATATAGCCAGATCCTCTAGCACAAGTTCCTCATACTTACCAATCCTTCAAGTCCTGTTCCAAAATATCAAGATGGCCTCTAAACTGTTTTTCTCTGCGATAACATTGCACATTCTTCTTCTCCTTCCTTTCTTTAGCACCACATCTTTAGCAGATACCCTTCCAAGTAGTCCTGTTACCCCAGGAACCCTGTGCAAGGACACTCCGGATCCTTCCTATTGCAAATCTGTGCTACCTAACCGATCCGCCAACGTTTACGACTCTGGCCGATATTGTGTAGGAAAGTCTGTCTACCAGTCCCAGAGATTCTTGAACTTGGTTAACAAGTATCTTGCACAGAGGTCTAGTTTGTCTACAACTGCCGTTCGTGCACTCCAAGATTGTCAGTTTCTAGCCGGTCTAAACATAGATATTTTACAAGGTGTCTCTAGAACTGTCAATGCTTCTAGCAAAACTCTGCCTGCATTGCCAGCTGAAGATGTGCAGACCTATCTTAGTGCTATCTTGACTAACCAACAAACCTGTTTAGAAGGCCTACAAGCTACAGCTTCTTCTTGGAGTGTGAAGAACGGACTATCGGTCCCTCTTTCTAACGACACAAAGCTGTACAGTACCTCTCTGGCTCTGTTCACCAAAGGCTGGGTTCCTAAGAAGAAGAGAGGGGCGACAGGGAAGCTTTCAAGAAGGCTGCTTGCACTTACAGAAGGAGGGTTCCCCGAGTCCGTGAGTAGGAGAGTACTTCTCCAGACAGATACAAGGCAGGCCAATTTGACGGTGAGCTTGGATGGTAGTGGGGATTTCACATCCATCAGTGATGCTGTCAATGCAGCTCCAAATAACACTGATGGCTCCAATGGCTACTTCGTGATCTATGTCAAGGCTGGAGTTTATGAAGAGTACGTGTCTATTGCAAAGAACAAGAAGTACTTGAAGATAGTTGGGGATGGCATCAATCAAACCGTGATCACAGGGAACCGTAGCGTTGTTGATGGGTGGACTACTTTCAATTCTGCTACATTTGGTAAGCATCACTCATCAAACACTATAGATTCTCATGAATTCTTGTAGCAAAGCATATATTATCATGAACTAAATGTACTGGTAATAAAAACTATTTCTGACGATGACCAACGTTAAATAATGCAGCTGTGGTGGCGCCAAACTTCGTTGGGGTCAACCTAACCATCCGTAACACCGCCGGCGCGATCAAGCACCAGGCGGTTGCGCTTCGAAATGGAGCGGATTTGTCTGTATTTTACAATTGCAGCTTTGAAGGGTACCAGGACACCTTATATACGCATTCTATGAGGCAGTTCTACAGGGAATGTGATGTATACGGTACAGTTGACTTCATATTTGGCAATGCAGCCGTTGTTTTTCAAAACTGCAACCTGTACCCACGGCTCCCAATGAGTGGACAATTCAACGCTGTAACAGCTCAAGGCAGGACGGATCCCAACCAAAACACGGGCACTTCAATCCATAATTGTACAATTACAGCTGCTCCTGATTTAGCTGCAAGCAATGCCACCGTCAATACTTATCTAGGGAGGCCTTGGAAGGAATACTCGAGAACTGTTGTTATGCAAAGTTTCCTGGACAGCTTGATAAATCCTGCTGGTTGGTCTGTTTGGAGTGGAGATTTTGCGCTTAATACCTCGTATTATGCAGAGTATGATAACCAGGGGCCGGGGTCTGATACAACAAATAGAGTGACATGGCCCGGGTACCATGTAATCAACGCTACTGATGCTGCAAATTTTACTGTGTCTGGGTTCTTGTTTGGCGATAATTGGATACCCCAGACAGGAGTTCCTTTCTTCAGTGGCTTAATATGAGCTATCGTTGGGAAATATGTGCAGGTTCTTTCATTTGATTCTTTTTTGTAATTGTGGTCATTCTTCCTGTAATAAGATGTAATTCAAATAGATGCCGAAAGACAGCTAACAGCCCTGTCATGGCAATTGGTGAATATGATTTTATTTTTGTAATTCAATTTTTCAGTTGTAGTTTTTAGTCCTTATAATTTATGATAACTTTCATCTATGTCCTTCCTAGCAGTAATTTGATCTAGAAGATGGTACATTTTTTTTTTTTTCAAAGTCACGCGCTCATTTAGTAACGTAGATGCTCATTGTTAATGTACAGGGAAGTGAAGTTAAATTTAAATGTAGCCTTCAAAACATTAATCTAAAATATTCGCTAACAATGGATTATAACAGAGGAATGCGAAGATCTTGACTAGACAGACTTGGACGCTGAAATTGATGGTGAATTATACGTTATTCAAATAGCATTAGTAGTATGAAATGATCACGTACGTACGAATATTATTATCTCGTGATTAAATCTGTACCAGTTTGAGTTATATGGTCCAGGCAGTGTCACATAATTGGGAGCATCTGATATGAAATTCTGTCAACAACCGAGGTTTGCTGAAACCATCTCGGATGTTACAGCATCAGCAAGCGCCCGGGGCGGATAAAGGTCTGCTACAAAAAGGCAACATTTGCTCTATCAAGCTGCGCCGCATCATCCTCGTACAGCTCATTTAAGAGGCAATTCCTTGCCCGGTGGATTGCCGGGAGGAAACCTCCCTTCAACCTAGGCAGCTCATTTTCACTAAAAACAATAAACAAAAATAAGAGGTAATTCCTTGACGTGCTCTGCTATCTATGTTTCAAGTGCTGACGCAAATTGTTTTGCAATCACGCCTAGTTTGTCTAGGGTGGCCGATTTACTGCCAGGATTGGGTGAGTGCACATACTACTTGGCCTAGATCCGAGCTTTCGTTGGCAAGGACTGGATGGGGCAAGATTGCTAGGCTAAGGGTTAAACAACAGAGGAAGACGAAATTGGCAATGACTGATACGTACTCCTGGGGAACGATATAATGATAAGTTCAAAGATTCATGCAGACATAAATGAGATTTGGCCAAAGTCATGTCCTCGACAGCAACAGATGCCATTATAAAACCGATCATGGACTTGCAAGAATAGAGTAGCCAAAAGAAGAAAAAGCACAGAGACATCGTCAGGCACGAAATGGATTAATTACATTCTAGCACGTGTTGCACAAAATGACCCATTCCATAAAGACTTGGCTTCTCTTACCATGTAGTATTAACTAGTTGTTTGCCTGCCCTCCCGCTGCCGGTACCAACAACAGGAAATAGTATACAATTTCGGATTGTTGACAACTTTTTTTATGAGTTTGGAAGAAATATCTTTAATAGCCACAAATCATTTACAACACGAAAGAGTACACACGAACAACACAAAAGAAATAACCATGAAAAGAAGGTTGTAACTATGCGAAAGTCTGCTGGAAAGATTATCACAATATTATGTCGTCAACAAATAAAAATTAAGGAGAAAATTGGTTACGTGAGGAGCTTTTCCGCCTCGCTCTCTCAAAATCATAAGGCACCAAATAGGAAGGGATCATCCAACAACACAATAAAAGAGTTAAATTAAAAACAAAGATAGGCTGTGAACATTTCATAATACAAAGACATAAATAGTTTGTTTGGAAATATAGAGGGAAAGGGAAGAGAGGAGAATGGATGGGAAGAGAAGGGATGGGAATGGTGGGGAGGGGAAAATTTAAGTTTAACTTGGAAGGAAGGGGAATGGTAGGTAATATTTTCAAATTACATAGATATTTTTATTTATAAATTATTTTTTAAAATATAAGAGTCTAATCATGGAATTTTAAGTCATCATCTAGTTCTAAAATTCTCCAACCCTCCATTCCCCACCAAATCGGCCGGGAGACATTTTAAAGAGAATTGAGGGGAATGAAGGTTAAAAAATTCCCCTTCCTCTACATTAATTTTTTTTCCCAAACAAGGTTAAATTAAAAATTCCCCTCCATTCTCCTCCGTTCCCTTCCCTTCCCCTCCATTTCCCATCTATCCAAACAAACTGTAAAGGTGATACATTGGTTTTGCAGTTTCGCTATCTAAGTGAATTAAGGATAATTAGCAAGAAGAACCAAAATAAAATAATAAAAATAACGTCAAAGAAATAAAAACCTGAATTTTTGTCAACTGCACTACAAAATTCTTTTGTTTTCCAAAAAAAAAAAGCATTTACAAACCCACTGGACATATATAGACATGATGTCTAAATATTTGTCCAAAGAAACAAATATATAACATAGCCATGCAAGTATGAGTTTGAGAGAATCAAAGATGGGGTTGGGAGAAGAACAAAATAAAGTGATACACCAAAGAAGTAAATCCCTCAACCTTTTATTCCCAATATAACTCCATCCTTAATTTGTTTTGTAAAAATGGTAATTATAAACCCATTTTTTAACTATATCCAAACCCACTGGATGGATGCGAGTGATGCAGGTAAAGTATGCAAGTGGTTATAAGAGAGACTATTCTTATCTTTGTATTGAGATAAATGATATAACAGCACAAATCCATGAACGTGGCTTATCAGTACTGTTTGAAGAGGCCAAACAATGAAAAGAATCGAGGCCAAACATATTGGAAAATTCAAGGTGACTGCCAAGGAAAATAAGGAAAAGGAGGTGGTGGAGGAGGGCGAATTGGGGATGACAATTGTTTGGTACAGCATATTCATGCTTAGTGTGACGGAATCCCACATCGGAAAAGAAGGGGAAGGTCTTGGGCCATATATACAGGGGTGCTGCACACCCTACTAGGTTGACCTTTTGGGGAGAGGGTAATGACCCCGTGACAAGTGGTAGCGGAGCCGATCCGACCCAACTCCGATGTCACGCCAAGCGCTCCGTGGGGACGGAGTAGGCAGGGTGCCCGGTCGACGACGAGGGCGTCGTCGGATTCGGTGGGGGAGAATGTGACGGAATCCCATATATACAGGGGAGATTGACCTTTTGGGGAGAGGGTAATGACAGAAATGAGGAGGAAAAAAAGAAGAGGAAATTCGGGAGTTCAAACAAAAAAAGTCTACGTTTAAGGCTTTAGTTGTTCTGGTTTGTTTTAAATTTTCTTAAAAGATAATCATCCTACAATTAATTAACTCATTCACGCGGAAGCTAAACTAAGAAAAGGGTTTTTTCCACGTAAACTAAGAAGTCAGGAATGGACAACTAGATACTTTCACTTCAGCTTGAATCAAGTGACGATTCTCAACTAGTAGTTCTATATAGAACAAGTGAGTTGACCTTACAAAAAAAAATGTCATCTTACATTCTTTGCATACAAAAGAAAGGTTACGACTTAGTGCTTGTCATTACTTCTGAAAAGCTGGTGCTATCTTCATTTACAATTTGAGTACAGTCTACCCTCCCTTCTCTCCTTTAAATGAGATCTCTAGCACAACTTCCTCAAACCAACCATTTCCTCTTGTCCAAGTCTCAAGAAAAAAATGGCCTGTAAGCTGTTTCTCCCTGTGATAACAGTGCACATTCTTCTTCTCCTTCCTTTCTTTATCTCCACATCTTTAGCAGATATCCTTCCAAGTACTCCTGTTACCCCTGCAACCCTTTGCAAGGACACTCCAGATCCTTCTTATTGCCAAACTGTGCTACCTAACCAATCTGCCAATGTCTATGACTCTACCCGATATTGTGTTGGAAAGTCTCTATACCAGTCCCGCATATTCTTGGACTTGGTTAACAGATATCTTGCACAGAGGTCTAGCTTGTCTACACCTGACATTCGCGCCCTAGAAGATTGTCAGTTTCTCGCCAGTCTAAACGTAGACAATTTGCAGAGTGCCTCTAACACTGTCAATGCCTCTAGCACATTGCCAACACTGCAAGCTGAAGAAGTGGATACCTATCTTAGTGCAATCTTGACTAACCAACAAACCTGTTTAGAAGGCCTACAAGCCACAGCTTCTTCTTGGAGTGTAAAGAACGGACTCTCGGTCCCTCTGACTAACGACACTAAGCTGTATAGTACCTCTCTGGCTCTGTTTACCAAAGGCTGGGTTCCTGACAAGAAAAGAGGGACGACATGGAAGCCTACAAGAAGGCTGCTTGGTCTTACAAAAGGAGGGTTATCACTAACAATATCGAGTGGATTCCCCGAGTCCACGAATAGGAGAAAACTTTTCCAGACAGATACAAGTCAAGTCAATTTGACGGTGAGCTTGGATGGTAGTGGGGATTTCACGTCCATCAACGATGCTGTCAATGCTGCTCCAAATAACACTGATGGCTCCAATGGCTACTTCGTGATCCATGTCAAGGCTGGAGTTTATGAAGAGTACGTGTCTATTGCGAAGAACAAGAAGTACTTGATGATGGTTGGGGATGGTATCAATCAAACCGTGATAACTGGGAACCATAGCGTCGCCGATGGGTGGACCACTTTCAATTCTGCAACATTTGGTAAGCATATCTGTCTCCAATACTAGTTCTCAGCCATTTATATATATATAAATACACACATATTTATCATGAGGTAAGTGTAATGAACTAATGATTCTAAATAAAGAGATTTCTGACAATCAACAATACATTGCAGCTGTGGTGGCGCCAAACTTCGTTGCAGTCAATCTAACCATCCGTAACACCGCGGGCGCCATCAAGTATCAGGCGGTTGCCCTTCGAAATGGAGCAGATTTGTCCGTATTTTACAACTGCAGCTTTGAAGGATACCAGGACACCTTATATACGCATTCTATGAGGCAGTTCTACAGGAACTGTGATGTATACGGTACAGTTGACTTCATATTTGGCAATGCAGCCGTTGTTCTCCAAAACTGCAACCTGTACCCGCGGCTGCCTATGAGTGGACAATTCAACGCTGTAACAGCTCAAGGCAGGACAGATCCCAACCAAAACACGGGGACTTCAATCCATAATTGTACAATTACAGCTGCTCCTGATTTAGCTGCAAGCAATACCACGGTCAATACTTATCTAGGGAGGCCATGGAAGGAATACTCAAGAACTGTTGTTATGCAAAGTTTCCTGGACAGCTTGATAAATCCTGCAGGTTGGTCGGTTTGGAGTGGAGATTTTGCGCTTAATACCTCGTATTATGCAGAGTATGATAACCGGGGACCGGGGTCTGATACAACAAATAGAGTGACATGGCCCGGCTACCATATTATCAATGCTACTGATGCTGCAAATTTCACTGTGTCTCAGTTCTTGTTTGGCGATTATTGGATACCCCAGACAGGAGTTCCTTTCTTCGGTGGCTTAATATGAGCCATCGTTGGGTAATTGTGGTCATTCCTGACTCCTGTAATAAGATATAATTTATTGGCTGAAAGACAGCTAACAGCCTGTTCTTGGCAGAATTTAGTGAATATGATTGTTCCTTTTTTTTCATTTTTCTGTGTTGTGAATATAATAAACAGAGTTCAAAACCCAACCCAGGGTTGATATTTCTTTTTCTTTTTATGAATATGGCAATAGTACGATTAGTTCAGTGTATTTAGATTATATTTTGTAATTCAGATTTTCAGTAGTAGTATTTAGTCCTTTTAAATTATGATAATTTTCACATATGTCCTTCCCAGCAGTAATTTAATTTGATCTTTAAAATAGTATATTTTTATCAAAGTCACACGCTACCAACTACCAACTATGCTAATTTAGTAATGCAAATGCTCATTGCTACTTTACCGGGAAGTGAAGTTAAATTTAAATAAAGCCTTTAAAACATCAACTTAAAATATTCGCCACCGATGGATTATAACAGAGGAATGCAAAGATCTTAACTACACAGACTCCGTTTTCCAAATTGCATTAGACATTAGTAGTTCGAAATCATCATATTCTTACGTTGTGACTGACTAAAGCTGTACCAGGTTGCCGAAACCCATCTTGCATGTTACAGCATCAGCAAGTGCCGGGCCAGATAAAGGTCTAGATATAGTTGTAACTTGTAAGCATGAGACAAAAAGGCAGCATTAATTCCCTCTATCAAGGTGCGCCACAGCATCCTGTACTTCTCAACACAGTCGATGATGGCCTGCACATTTTGGGGGCCTAAACTTGTTTGCTAAGAAGTAGTTCCTTGACGTGCTCCGCTATCTACATATGTTGCAAGAGCTGATGCAGTTTTTTTTCTCAATCAGGCCTAATTTGTCTAGGGTGGCTGATTTGCTGTCAGGATTCGGTGCGTGCACATACTACCTGGACTAGATAGAGTTTTTATTGGCAAGAAATGGGTATGGGGCAAGATTGTGAGGCTAAGGGTTAAACAAAGAGGAAGAAAGAAATTGGCAATGACTGATTCGTATCCCTGGGAAACGATAATGATAAGTTCAAAGATACATGCAGACATGAAGTGAAATTAGGGGTGTCTAAGTTATGTCCTCAGCAACTGCAGATGCGATTATAAAACCGATCATGGATTTGCAAAAAAGGGTAGCCAACGAAGGAAAGAACGGAGATATTGTCAGCAATGAGATGGATTACATTCTAGCACGTACTGCATAAAATGACACATTCCACAAAGACTTGGCTTCTCTTCTCATGTATTAGGCCGCAAGCAGGAGACTCATTCCGTTTTTAGAAATTAATTGTATGAGTTGACTTTATAAAATAATATGTCATCTTACATTCGTTGCATAAAAAACAAAGCTTACTAATTAGAGCGTGTCAATACTTCTCAAAAAGTTGGTGCTCTTCATTTATAATTTGAATACAGTCCAACCTCCCTCCTCCTCTATATATAATGAGATATCTAGCACAACTTCCTCAAACCTGCCATTTCCTCTTGTCCTAGTCCAAGAAAAAATGGCCTTTAGACTGGTTCTCCCGCTGATAGCAGTGCACATTCTTCTTCTCCTTCCTTTCTTTAGCTCCACATCTTTAGCAGATATCCTTCCAAGTACTCCTGTTACCCCTGGAACCCTTTGCAAGGACACTCCAGATCCTTATTATTGCAAATCTGTGCTACCTAACCAATCTGCCAATGTCTATGACTCTACCCGACATTGTGTTGGTAAGTCTCTACACCAGTCCCGCACATTGTTGAACTTAGTTAACAAATATCTTGCACAGAGGTCTAGCTTGTCTACACCTGCCAGTCGCGCCCTCGAAGATTGTCAGTTTCTAGCCAGTCTAAACGTAGACATTTTGCAGAGTGTCTCTAACACTGTCAATGCTTCTAGCACCACATTGCCCACATTGCCAGCTGAGGATGTGCATACCTATCTTAGTGCTATCTTGACTAACCAACAAACCTGTTTAGAAGGCCTACAAGCCACAGCTTCTCCTTGGAGTGTAAAGAACGGACTCTCGGTCCCCCTGTCTAACGACAATAAGCTCCATAGTATCTCTCTGGCGCTCTTCACTAAAGGCTGGGTTCCTCACCAGAAAAAAGGGGTGACACCAAGGCCTACAAGAAGGCTGCTGGCTCTTACACATGAAAGGTTATCGCTGCAAAAAAAGGGGAGTAAAATAAGAGCAACCCACCAGTCCAAGAGCAGAAGAAATCTTCAAAAGAGATATAGCAATCAGAATCGGGTATTGGTGAGTAGGATGGTGACTGTGAGTCAGGATGGAACTGGAGATTTCTCGTCCATCAACGATGCTGTGGCTGCAGCTCCAAATAACACTGATGGCTCCAAGGGCTACTTCCTGATTTATGTCAAAGCTGGCGTTTATGAAGAGTATGTGTCCATTGCAAAGAGCAAGACATACTTGATGATGGTTGGCGATGGTATCAATCGAACTGTGATAACTGGAAACCGTAGCGTCGCCGATGGGTATACCACTTTCAATTCTGCAACATTTGGTAAGCATATCATCTCCAGTGCTAGTTCTCAGCTAATTATATATATACATACACATGTTTATTATCATAAGGTAAATGTAATGAACTAATGAAACTAAAGAGATTCTGACGATCAGCATTAATAATGCAGCTGTAGTGGCCCCAAACTTCACTGCAATCAATCTAACCATTCGTAACACAGCCGGCGCGATCAAGTATCAAGCTGTTGCACTTCGAAATGATGCGGATTTGTCCGTATTTTACAATTGCAGCTTTGAAGGATACCAGGACACCTTATATACGCATTCTATGAGGCAGTTCTACAGGAACTGTGATGTATACGGTACAGTTGACTTCATATTTGGCAATGCAGCCGTTGTTCTTCAAAACTGCAATCTGTACCCGCGGCTCCCTATGAGTGGGCAATTCAACACTATAACAGCTCAGGGCCGGACGGATTCCAACCAAAACACGGGCACTTCAATCCATAACTGTACAATTACGGCTGCTGCTGATTTAGCTTCAAGCAATACCACGGTCCAGACTTACCTTGGGAGACCATGGAAGGAATACTCAAGAACTGTTGTTATGCAAAGTTTCCTGGACAGCCTTATAAATCCTGCAGGTTGGTCGATTTGGAGTGGAGATTTTGCGCTTAATACCTCGTATTATGCAGAGTATGATAACCGGGGACCGGGGTCTGATACAACAAATAGAGTGACATGGCCCGGCTACCATATTATCAATGCTACTGATGCTGCAAATTTCACAGTGTCTGGGTTCTT
Source organism: Turnera subulata (assembly GCA_028386065.3). Classification (NCBI taxonomy): domain Eukaryota; kingdom Viridiplantae; phylum Streptophyta; class Magnoliopsida; order Malpighiales; family Passifloraceae; genus Turnera; species Turnera subulata. The sequence continues at coordinate 38,309 of JAKUCV010005342.1, forward strand.
GTTTGGGGATAATTGGATACCCAAGACAGGTGTTCCTTTCCTCGGTGGCTTGATATGAGCCATCGTTGGGAAATGTGTGCAGTCTTTGATTTCATTTTTTTTTTTTCCCTTTGATTGTTGCAATTCATGTAATACCTTAATTCAAATGAATTCCAAAACACAGCCAACAATTTGATGCTGGCAGAATTTACTGAATGTGATTGTTCTTTTTAACAGAGGTGAATATGATTTTTTTTTCTGGAATATGAAGTTAAAATGGAATATCAATTGTGGTATTTGACTCCTGGCACAAAATTCTTGGAAAACTTGAATGGCATGGGTTTAAGAAAGAGAATCCAGTGTGGGGAAATAATTCATCAGAGCTAGAAATACTGTTTTTTTTTTTGTATGTACTTTACTGTTAGAGTTTTGGATCGAACCTGCATCAGTCCCCATTGCTCATTGTAAACCACAAAGAAAGATATTGCCACTGCTTATCATAAAATTGACAACCTGCATCAACAGTCGGTATTTCTCATCACCATAACATGGAACATGGATCGGTAGATATAATAAATTCAAGGACGACGACACAAAGCTAGACTTGCAAGCTCAAATTCATGAATTGTATATAAGTTTTGCCAAATTTCCTTTAGTAGTTACGAGATCATATCACACATTACGGGCGTTGTTATTTTTTATCTAGTTGCCTGGATATGGCCGAGGCAGTGTCACATAATTGTGAAAATTTGGTGTGATATTCCGTCAACAACCCAGGTTTGCTGAAACCCATCTCGCAAGTTTCAGCATCAGCAAGTGCCGTAGCCAGATACAGGCTTAGGTCGCTGTAAGCATGGGACAGCAAGGCGGCGTTGGCGCTGTCTAGCTGCGACACAGCATCCTCGTACAGTTCCACGCAGTCCCTGACCGCCTGTTCGTTCTCTGGGCCTAAACTTGTCTTGTTAAGAAGAACTTCCTTGGCACGCTCTGCTATCTGTTCTGCAAGAGCTCTCGCTAATTTCGTTGCAATTACGCCTAGTTCGTCGAGGTTGGCTGTTTTGCTGTCGGGTTCGGATTGAAGAGTGGTAAGGCAACTTTGCCTGTTTTGGGTGCGTGCACATACTTGTTGGACTAGATCAGAGGCGCCATCGGCAAGAATTGGGTGGGGCAAGACTGCAAGGGTAAGTGCTAGAGAACAGAGGAAGAAGAAATTAGAAATAGGCTTCATTCTTTCTCTTCCCTTATTTTTTCCTTTTCTTTTCTTGGGTTCCTTTCTTCACTATTTCTATTTGAGGGAGTGGCTGTGGTTTTAAACGAAGAATTAGCAGCTTCTCTTGTTTGGACAGAGTCTGTTGAATTAGTTTTAGCAATAACTGGTTTTAGTTACTTGTATTCTCCCGAGGAATTCGTGAAACACCAGGAATGTTTGAAAGAAATGCGCTTGACCACTGCAAAGACCTATTTTAAGGTATCTTCACCTTCTAATGGTTATTGCAAGGGTGGCTATTTTGCTGGCGCGATAACAGAAGTATTACGTAAGGAAAATTATAATTTTTTATTTTTCAATTATGTCAATCGTAAAATATTTCTGTTTTTCGGGGATTAACGTAATGCCTTTTGTGTTTTTAATTTTTCAGCGTCAATTGTTCACTAGGAATTTTCTTTTGCAATGTGAAACATGGGCCCTTGGAGCTTCAAAGCCTAGACCAGGAAGGGAAATTGTCTTTGAGTGGACACGATACATTGAATTATATTTATAAGCCCACTGGCAGTCTCTTTATTATTATTTTTTTTTTTGCGGCTAACACCATCACTAGCAGTCTCTTTATGGAGGGCATAGAGGGAAGCCCCTATATTTTTGTACGACAGATAGATGATATGCATCTCCATAGAAACAAAAACAAAACAAACTACATTCTCAAAAAAAAAACATGACAAACTATATATGAATCATTTTCTAATCCTTTAAAATTGACATTACGGTGTTTTAAAGAATTGACATTTATGGGTGGTTTGTACAGTCAGTTTTGTGAATCATTTCCTCTTCCAAAACGATAAAAGAGAACCAATGGGATTCTCATCCAAAAAAAAAGAACCAACGGGAGGGATGTGACTTCCTGTCCAATAACAAGTAGTTAGCGAAATGTAGTTTGCCACATCGATTATATGCTCCATATCCTCTTCAAAGAAAGGGCCCGGTTTCCCGGCGACTTGGGCCCATTTTGTTCCGGTGAACCCAAACCGAGATCCACCAAGCCCCCACGCCCTTGCTCCTTTGAAGGCACCTCCACAATTATACCCACCAGCTCCAATGGCTTTCTCCGGCATTCCACAGGTGATAAACTCGCCGAACTACCGGAAGAAGAGGAACCAATCTCATATTCCTTCTTCTCTCCCAACCCCGGCACCGAACCGGCCGGTTCTCCAGCCGGAACAGTCCCCACATCCACCCGTATTTCCGTGGTGTTACCGGGCTGAACCGACGCTCGACAGAGTGGGCAGTTAGAGTGAGAGTGAAACCACATGTCTATGCAATCGACATGGAAGGTGTGTTTACACTGAGGCAAGACGCGGCCTTTCTCGTTTTCTTGAAATTCCGACAAGCACACGGAGCATTCTTGCAACGGGTCGTGTGTTTTTGAGTTGTAGACAAACGTTGGAAGAGCCTTTAGGATGGACAGGTCTAGTCCTTGGGGCGCAGTACCACGGGCGGCGAGGTGGTGGGCTGACCCCCTCCGCCGGCGGCTGCTGCTGTTGCGGCTGGAGAGCCACCGGGAGTAGGTGTGGAAGCAAAACATGACGAGGACTGCAGCGAAGAAAACGATCACTGAGCAAAGCATGATCTTCCCATTAATGGGGTAATTGTGGTCATGTGGCGTGAGGCCTTTCGAACTTGGCGTCGTAGTATTGTTACCCATTTGGGAGAGAGACTAAGTATGTATTGGGAGTGGAAGATTATGCAGTGGAATGTGGTAATAAGGGGGGATTTTATTACGGGTTGCAAATTGCATAGGAGATAAGGGGAAGAGGAAGGTTCCTATGGGCTGGATTGAAAGGGTTGTGTGGTTTTGCTTTCAAGTGTTGCGTCCGTGGCAGGATTTATATACTTCCTGGTGCTCACTGTTTTCTGACAGGGACTCTGTCATGCTTTAATTTTTAGTTTTGTATATATTTTTTCAAGGACATGTCATGCTTGCTAGTATGGTCATGTACATATATAGGATAGACGGTGCTACTACTTGATTGCACATGTGGATTGTGCCCACCCAGTTCCACTTGGCGAACCCCAAAGCCGACATTTGAGATTTTAGTCTCTTCAGGATGATTACCCTTTCGTCTCAAAAAGGGTACAACTTAAGTTTTCATTACCGTCTTATCTATCCATCCATGTGGTTAGTTCTTCTTCTTTTGGGTATATCCAACTTTTTTATGCTAAGGTTTATCCATTTAGTGAAATCATGAGTAATGTACAATGTACTAATTGCTAGCAAAAGGTAAAAAGGATAGTCGATTGATATACATGTGGAGGCACTTCCTACATTGCTTTGGTTAAAAAGGAATGTGTATAACCATTTCACCAAAGGAAAACAAAAGAAGTATTGTGTGCAATTATCTTGTTGCCTTATTTTTTCTTCTTTTTGTCGAGAATAAACCTTCTTCTTTTTGGGTTGACCGTCCTCCGAGAGGAAATATGGCGCACTTAATCGGAAAATGCTACCATAAGAAGCTTTTTAACTGCTTTTACATGTACTATGTCCTTTATTAAGATTTGGTAGGCTTGTAATACCATCCAAGTAATATATGGATCGACTCTTTTGACTACCTTTCAGTGGCTTAGTATACAGTCCAAGGAATATGGATCGACTCTTTGACTAGCTTTCGGTGGAATCACGCAAGGTAAGATCACTATAATATCCTACCTCCCATTCATACCATACCCGAAACACGGAGAACATGGTCGTTTTTAGACTTTCTTTTTCTTTAACATCAACAAAGTTGTACGAGACTTTCAGTTTCTGGTAAGTAGTGGATGCAGTGTGTGTGTATTGGACACGTCATGCAATTCCCACTTACCAGACTTCCACTTGGCACAAAATCTAGGCCCGCCCCCACTCTTCCACTTTGAACTAGTCACGCTTTTCGTTTTAACCGACATCTTCCACCACGTTTCGGTGTCGTTTTGTGTAATCTTTCTATCAATGTGGGAGTAAAGTGCGGCTTCAATTATTTCACGTGATAATTTATAGTCGCTTTCAAAAAATTAAAAAAAAAAGTGTTAGTTTAATTTAAGTTCTTCCGCGTGTCCCTCCTGCATCCATATTACTGATTCTTTTTGTCCAAATTACTTATCGGATGGGTCATTGAGAAAAGACACTATACATATGAAAATGCCATCAGTAAAAATAACTAAACAAATCCTGTTTAAGAAAAGGAAAATAACTAACTACTAACAACTTGTCTGATAAACACAATAAATCGTTAAATCGAATAAAATCTGAAAAAAAAATGATACAATTTCCTTCTTTTGGGTTTATAGCTAGAATATAGCGCAAATTTTTTTTAAGAAGTTCTCAGGAACAAGATCATCTTTCAATGTTTATGCTTACTGTTTTTGCGGCAGATGCAGCCTTTAAAGTTTAAACTAATACTTTTTCATCATTAAAGTTCGCTTTATATTCGTTAAGAGAAAAAAGGTATCTACTAAGTGATGAATAAAGTTGATATACGATACGCAAGAGATGCAATATCGGCAGCCAAGATGAGCAAGGACCGTTCTGGCAAAAGAGAAGGGCAAGAACAAGAACCGTACATATTCAAAAATTGCCAAAACTTTCTATAGGATACTCACTTCTTCTTTTTTGTATAACTAAAGGATACTCACTTATTTCTGTGGGCGCAACAGAAAAAGATGGGAAGTGTGTATACAGCTGCGCATGCAAGTTGGTTCTTAGAGTTAGAGCGACTAAGCATGCCATATGTTGCGGCCTTATCCAATCTTACACTTTACCTTTTATGAAGCCATGTATTAAATGCTGTGAATTATTGTATCAAGGAATATAGGATGGGCAGAGCTGCCCGTAGCCTCCATTTGTCACCAAAAAGAATATAGTAGTATCAAAAATCAAGGAGGACGATTTCACCTCTTCATTTTTAATGTGTTCATACATGCATCTTAAATTTCCGCGGGGTGTACAACCATTGATGAAGATTGATGTGATACCAATACGAGACATAGATGTTATTTCTACCCCTTACTTCCACTAATTTATCCACCAACTCATAATGCGAGATCAGACGTACGGACAAGAGGCGCACACTCACGGTGCTAACGATTCGTGTTAGACTTCGACATAAAGTGAAGGGTTTTGAATGAAATATATAAAGGATTAAACTCGTACCTAATGGCGTAGGAATCACAAAAAAATCTAGTGCCAGAAGTGATCATCCCAGTAGTGGATTCAGATTCTCTCTAATCCACACCAGTTAAAACATAATTAAAATAAGATGAAGACGCTTGGATAAAGAATACTAATATGCTCCCACTTACAAATATCCACACTTGCTTGTCGCATGGAGTACTAGTCTGCGAGTGAATGATGTTTCCTTTTTTGGGCACCTTATCTCCAAGTTGAGTCCCCTCGTACTGAAACTGATTGTCCGTTCTCGGCATAAGCTTCATGGGCGTCATAATCATTAACTCATAAGGTGGTTTTGTGCACTAGTATAGCATATCGTGGACCCAGTTGGAAGTTAAAATGCTCCTTTTCATAATTACTTGGATGATAGATTATTTACATATTCAGTTATTCCATTGACGGGAAAGTACATGGATTATGATTATGACGGCTTCTAGGGGAGAGCATAATTACCGAACCGATTGAACCGAGCCGATACTGACCGAAAACCGACGGTATCGGCTCGAAATTTGGGACAATTCAGAGCCACCCCCTCCGACATAACCGTGCCGTTAACACCGCGATGTCCACTCGGTAGGATGTGGGTTATACCGTCGGTTATCGGCACAGGCCGTACCGACAGTAAGCCCACATTCCACACAGGCCATAACCCACCACACACAGACCAGCCCGACAAACCTTTAAAAAAAAAAAAACCAACCCAATTGAAATTAGGCAATTAGGCTAACCCTAAAAGGATCGAAGCACTGAAGCAGTCAGCACTCAGCAGCCTCTCATTTTTGCTCGATACTCTCTCTCTCTCAGCCAAAATCCGCCTCCGTCTGTGGCTGCTTGCGGCTGCGGCTCCGTTTAGAGGTCGCGGTAACGACGGCGACGAGAGTGAAGCAGTGTGAAGCCCAACTTGATTCAATTCACCGTTCGGGCGTCGAAATCCCCAAATCGTCTTCCAATTTCAAAACCCTAAAATTCCCAATTCGGCAATTCCTATGTTCGATTGCAATTGTAATTGACGAATTTGTATTCAATTTTTGTGTTTGCTTTCTGTGTCTGTTTTCTGGGTTTACTTGCTCTCTGTTTCTTTGTTTGTTTTCTGGGTTTGCTCTATGTTTCTGGGTTTGCTTTCTTTTCTGGGTTTGCTTTCTTCTCTTGGTTTTCTTTCATTGTGTTCATGTGTTGTGATAGATGGAAGAAGTTGATGCTCCCAGCCCTAGGCCCAGTCATTCTGTTGTGGATAGTTCTGCAGCATCTGGTTATGGTGCTGTCACGCCTGAGTCTGAAGGAGGGATTGTAATGGATGTTGATCAGCCAAGGTTGCTGATGCCACCACCACCTCCAGCTGCAGCATTCAGTAAACCGTGAGTACTGTGTTATTTGTGTTTATTTTCCTGCAATGTGTTTATTTGCCTACTGTTTTGTTTGTGTTAGTGTCTTAGTGTTTGTGTCAAGTGCATTCACTAAATTAATTGCTTGTTGTTTTCCTCTTTCTTTGCAGTGCATCAATGGCAGCAAGAGAGCAAGAAACAACCCAACAGCCCCAAATCCCATCTGCTGATACAAAGACTGTTGTAATATCAAGGAAGGAGAGATCAAAGGTGTGGGAATATTTCAAAAAGATTGAGAGTCCTACTGGGGTTCGAATTGGCAAATGCAACAGATGCGGCCAAGAATTCAGGGCTGATCCAAAGAAAAACGGGACATCTGGTATGTTAGCTCACCTTAAGAAATGCCTTCAAAATCGTAGCATTGATGATTACTGCCAAACTGAATTGGTTCATGGGGAGGATGAGGATGGAAAGAGTAGTCTAGCTACATATAGGTTTGATCAAGAATC